>JAXISO010000214.1:0-72369 GCA_036785465.1 Colletotrichum agaves
AGTACTAATAGTTATAAGTCTAAGAACTCTAAAATTATTAAAATAAAGAAATATAAAGTCTATAATAATATTACTAACCTTTATTCTTTCCTTAGGATTATATTATTTTATAGAATTTAAATTAAAGGTTTCTCTATTATAATAAAATCTCTTATAATATTTCTAAGGAAGAATATACTATTCTAATAGGGACTAAACTAATAAGTTATAATAAATATACTTAAGAATTAATTTACTTTTACCCCTATTTTATTTAGAATAAATTATAAATTTAATACTAATTAAATTTATTTTATAATTAATACTAATACTACTAAATAGAGTAATATTCTAGAATAATATATTAATAGGAAGTAAGTAATTTTAAGGTATAAGAGTAACTCTTAAATAGGCCTAGAGTTTAATTATAATATTAGAAAGAAAGAACTAAGGAGTATACTTAAAGCCCTTAAATAAGTCTACTTTTACCTCTATAAACACTACTTTATATTAGAAGCTAATACTAAAACCCTCATTACTTAGTTAAATAGTACTACTATTAACGTACCTAGAGTCCTTATTATTTAATGGATCTTATGAATTTATATATTTAATTTTAAAATTAAATACCTCCCTAGAACCTAGAATACTATAATAAATAAACTTTCCTATAAAGTAAATAACTTATTAAATAAACTTAATACTAAGGCTAAAAATAAGATAAATAATTAAATAAATAAATAAATCTTCTTTATAGACCTAATTACTACCTTCTTTTTTAAATATATATAACTAGAAGAAAATAAGACTTACTTAATAAAGGTCTTTATAATAGAACTTAATAATATTCCTTAGAAGCCCTTAAAATTTATAAATATCCCTAACTTTATACTTAATAATACCTAGAACTAAATTAAGTACTCTAAATAAATTACTTATTACTTAAGTATATTAAAATCACTAAATAAAATTAAGCCTACTTATTATTATAAATTTAAGGAGGAAATAGGGAAGTTCTTCTTAAGAGATAAACTTCTTTTCATATACTCTAGTATTTATAAGCCCACACTATAATAAGTAATTAATAATTTATAGACTTAATCTAGGTTAATTATAAAAGTATACTAAGGGAATAAATACTAGGGATATAATATAGTTTATAAGTACCTTACTAAGTACTATTATTAGTATAGTCTTTATTAATAAGTTAATAAGTAAGTCTATACTTATAAAAATTATTAGAAATAGAGAACTAAATATAGAGATAACTCTTACTATTTTATAACTCTATTTAGGCTACTATTTATATATATAGTACTTAATATTTAAAAAGTAGGAAAATAGAATATAATTAAAGTCTATAATCTCCTAATAGAATAAGTTAAAGTCTAGTAAATATAATAAGTTAACTCTTATTTTATTATTAAGGTTATTTAGGAAAATATTATTTATTACTATGGACTCTATGGAACTTTTATTATGGATAAAGAACCTAAGAATAAGGGAGTAATTATTAAGTTTAATTATAAATATAGAGTTAAGTAATAAGTTACTATTATTTATAACCCTAGGGCTAATAGGACTATAAAGGTTAATTATTAACCTATTATATATATATTCTTAACTTAAATTAAGAATATAAATAAGGACTTTAAATCTTTTTTCTAAATTACCTTATTTATAAATAGAATATTAATAAAAGCCTTAACTAATTATAGCCCCTTTTACTTACTTTATAATTATAAAGTAATTATACTTATTAAAACTTTTATATTAATTTAAAGAGTACTAAAGTAGAATTAAGTATAGACCCCTAAGTAGGAGCTCCTTATATATATATAAGTATTTAAATAACTTAATAAAAACTAGGTAGTTACCTAGAAAATAATTACTAAGTAATATAAGTATATTATAAAGAAGCTTAATTAATAATAAGGTTATATATTATATAAATAGGAATTAAGAGTTAGTAACTTTATTTTAGTATTTAATATAAAGTAGTATATTAATAAATTCTTAGAGACTAAATTTAATTATTAATAAAAGGGACTATTCTAAATTTATTTAAAAGCCCTAAATGATATTTTATATAAATTTATAATATTAGTAGGTAAGCTTTTTAAGGGCTTAATTTATATAAGTAATTAATTAAAAAAGTTTATTAAAGCTCCTAAGGGATTTTAGGAACTAAATAACCCTAATTAATATTAAATAAATCTTATAAACTACCTTAGGAAAATTTACCCTACTTATAAATAATTATACCTTATTAAGAATAATAAAGAGAATATAAAAGAACTTATAATTAGCCCTAATAGTTTTAACTTATTATAAGGAGTTAACTCTAGGGATAATATTTCTTATTAAATTACTTATTCTATTATATACCTTTAGGCTCTTAAGGAGACCCTTAATAGGTTAAGGGTAATATAATAACTCTATATAGAGATTCTATAATTTAACTTAGTAAAGAATAACTAGTATACTTATATAAGTAATAACTTTATTTAATAGTATTCTTATTTAATAAATTACTAAATATTATTAGTAGAGATTAGAGGGTAATAATACTTATAGTACTATATAACTCTATATAAGAACTTTTTATATTTATAATTATTACTTTATTATTTTTATATTATTTCTCCTTATTTATATTTATTTATTACTTAAGGAGGTATTCTAGGTAGCTAGTACCTAGAAGCCTATGTGGGATTCCTAATAACTATACCTAGTATTGTTATTAATTTTATGCTAGTATTAAGGTATTAATTCTAATATTATTAAGATTTATAATAGTATTAGAAAATCCTTATAATAAATTATAGGCTCTCCCTAGTTTTATATTTACCTTTTCTTTTATTATTTTATTTAGCTTAATATTATAACTCTACTATTTAATTAATAACTTTAATTTTACTTTTTTTCTTTTATCTATTTTACATTATTTATTTAAGTTATATCTATAATACTATAAATATATCTTATAGGACATATCCTATAATTAGGATACCTAGTGGGATTATTTATAAAGCCTTATTAGTATATAGGATTAAGTGGATAAGTTTTCCTAGGTAATAAATAGGTATTCCACTAGGAAAACTAGGGATAAAGGAACCTTCCTAATCCTATTTATATTTATATATATAAATACTTTATTTACTTAATATATACTTTTCCTATATTTTTTTTAATTAGACCCCTTATATTATTTATATAAGTATATTTTACTTAATAATTTTTAGAAAGTAAAAACTTACTCTTTATACTACCTCTTTTAGGCTTATAAAGACCTTTTATATTATAAATTTAATTAATTTATCTTCTTCTTCTTCCTAAGAACCCAAGCTAGGATTTTACTTAACTCTCTCTTATTTAAATCTAGAGTATTAAAATTAATAAGAGAATACTTAATAAGAATATAAGGAGACTTACTCTTATACTCCTTAAATTAATCCTTATAGTACTCTATTATAATACTAACCCTTAGAAAATTTAATATTAAATACTATATAATCTTCTAGTTAATCTAAAATTTAGTAGTAATACCCTCAAATTTACTACTTCTTTATATTAAATTCCCTATATTAAACCCAAAGCTCTTATAGTTCTCCTTAGAGTTAAAGGAATACTTAGAATTCTACTTGTGGTATAGATAGTTTGTGTACGTATTACTAAGTAGGCTCACGTATTCAAAGTATAACTTATAGACCTATACTCTAGTAACTATATTATAAAGAGAGTAGGCACACTATTCATAATTACTATATAGTATAGTATTCTAACCCCTATTCACTTAGATATAAAAGCTATAACCCACTTTAGGCCTATTAGGGTTAATTATTTTTACTATCCAGAGCTTATAAGGACCTATAATAGGGGATATAATAAAGATATATTAATAGAATAGAGGCTCTTTCTCTATAATATTCCTATAGTATAAATTAGTATAGGCCTCCTAAAAGTACTTAATTATAATATTTAAATTATTAGAAGAAAGGACTTTTATATGGAAATTAATTTTATAATATATACTTGAGGGCTCTAGAAGGTAGAAGTTATACTAAATAAGGAATACTATAACTTATAAATAAGTTAATTACTAAATTTAAGGAGTATAAAGTACTACTTATTTTACTATAAAGGAATTTATAAATAATTTAATATAGAGTAAAGAGTTATAATTCCTCTTATTAAAAATAAGTTTAATTATAAAGAGCTAAAAGTAATATTTCTTTAACTATATTAATATATAAGGGGTATTTAGGTTTCTAATAAAAGTTATAATTAGTAATAATAATAATAAAGAAAGAATTTAATAATACTTTATAAATATAAAAGGGATAGTTTATTACTTTTAATATAATAATAGAGGAGAGAAGAAGTTTTTTAAGAATAGGGGAGAAGACTAATAGTTAAATAAGTCGCAAGCTCTCTCTATACCTCCTATTAATTTACTTACTTATAAAAGTAACCCCCCCCCTCTCCTTCTGAATTATTAATTATTAATTAGATAAAATAAATAGTAACCTTATTAATTACCCTAGTTAGCTACTTAATATCTTATCTAAACTCTTTATTCTACTGTGATAGTAAATTAGTAGCCTACTAAATCCTCCCTATATAAGCAGCCCTTTTTCCCACAACATAAATAAATTTAATCTCTTATAAACTTATTTAATAGTATAGTTAAGCCCTTTTATAATTAAAGATCCCTTTATAGACCTAATAATACTTACTCTTATTCCTTAGAGGTTATTTATTATTAAGTAAACTTATATTACCTTTAAATATTAACTTATAACTTATACTACTTTACTTACTTATTCTCTCTCTTTCCTATATTTCTAATTAAGTCTATAATAACCTTAATTAATCCTTTTATAATAATAACTTCACAAGAAAAAATACTCTCTAAAAGACCTAACTTTTAAATAGAGAAAAAACTTTATAATATTCTTTATAAAGTAACCTAGCCTAAATACACTAAATAGAATAGTATTATTTCAAAGAATACTTACAAGCCTACTAATTCCCTTCTCCGGAAAACTACTACTAACATCCTAATACTAAGAATCAGTAATAATTACTTACTAAACTAACCTACCCCTTCCTAACTATAGTATAACTTACTACTTAACATAAGCCTTAAGTATAAGTAACTTAAGTAGCTCTATCCTAATTTACTAGTAACTCTACTCTATATTCATCTTTAATAGGCTAAGTATATTAGGAAGTATTAGCCTATATAGTTTAAAACTATTTAAGCTAGTATAGTATTTATTATTAACTTATTTAATTTATAAAGGTTTATCTAGGCTAAAATATTACTAACTATATTTAATATAGAGGGTGGCTTCTAACTTATTATATATAATATTAAGAATAAAATTAGCTTAGTTAAATATTATATTACTACTAATAATAATATAATAAAGGAAAGTAGGGAGGTAATATATAAATGTGACCTTATAATTTTTCTCCTATAGATAATTATAAAAGTAAATAGCCAAGGGAATATTATTTATTACTTAGGACTCCTTATTAATTAACTTACAGGATAGTCTTTCTTTTATAATAATTTTTAGTAAAATAGGAATATTAAATTAAAACTAAAGGCCTTAATTATGTCTATAATGGCTGTTTATGAATTTATTAGTTATATATAAGTTATTCTTAAATAATAGGTAGATATTATTTAAGTTCCCTAGCTCTTTTTAAATTAATTGTAGGTATTTAGTATTTACTACCTTAAATAGATTTATTAGTCCGCGAGGCTAGACTATATTAAGATTTAGGCTAGTCCTCTTATTAAAGATATTCTATTCTTGTGGGCTAGAAGAATTACTATTAAATTTTATTTAATAGACTCTAAGTAAAAAGATATAAGGTTCTTAATACTTAGTAGAAAGTCTAAGTAAAATAACTATATTCAAGAAATCAATAGTTAACTATTTAATAAGAAGCTATAATAAATAATTTATACTTAGGATAAAGTTATAGTTAATATAGAAAACCTAATTAAGGGGATAATAACTTAACTTTATTTTAATAATTTTAGTAATCTTAACTTAAACCCTAAATTATTCACACTTAATATTTAAGTTCTTAAAGTCTTTATACTAATTAATAAGCCTATTTAGTCCTTAGTAAACCTGAACTTAATTCTAAGTCCTACTACTAATAAATTTATAGGGGTAAAACTTATTATTAAGAATTACCCTATAATTAATACTATTTAGAATTATAAATAGAGGAATAATATCCTTACTTCTCTTAAGTAAAAGAATTAATGAATCAGTGAGAGAGTATTTAATCTATATAAAAAGAAGCCTTCTACACAAGTGAACTAGAGCCCTTATAAAGCCTCTAATTCTAAGAGCCCTATTTATATTAATAATCCCTATAGTAACTTAGAGTCCCCTCTTACTAACCCTAGGAGTAATATTAGACCTCTAAAGAATAAGAAAGAAAATAACTGCGCACCTGACTAATTTATTAAGAGTAATAATAATTTAGTATTATTTTTATAGACTAAATTCTACTAAGAATTTAATATAACTAGAGAGTAGGCTAAATAGCCCACTAAAGTAGCTTAGTATTACCTTATAAGTCTCTATAATACTTAAGACTACCTTACCTATAGTAACTTCCTTAAAGTAGAAGATATATATTATTTAACTAAGCTTAATACCTAAGAATTAAATAAGCGGATATAAACCCTGGGATAATAAGTTACTTAGGAAACTTAAGCTACCTCCTCTAATAAGTTCTAAGTATTAACTTATAATATTTATAACTCCTACTAAAACCTCCTAGCCTAATTAAATATTATAATATTCTACTTATAATTTAATAGTAATTACTAAATTATAATAGTAGTAAATTAGTAAAGGGGTATAGCCTACTATATAGATTCTATATAGACTAAGGAATCTAACTAGTATTTTATTAAAATTATAAATAATCTCTATTTATATTATAAATACCTTAGGGCTCCTAGTAATCTTTATAAACTCCTTCTATATAATATAAAAGTTAATTTCTAAGTTAAATAAAATAATAGCTAGACTTATAGTTTTAAAGTAGTGGATTAGGTCTAAGCCTATATAAAAAAAGAGATTATTAATAATTTAGCCTCTATAATAGTAAAGCTAGGACTCTATATAGTAAAATATTTAAGACTAATTAATTATTATATCTTAAAAATTACTATAGAGTTTACCTACTACCCTATAATATATAATAATAAAGCTCTTTATATACCTAAAATGGACCTACTTAAAGTAGAGGCCAATAGTACTACTAATAAAATATAGCCCTTAGAGGATAGAGAAATAACTTACTTACCTCCTCCTAAATTACCTAGGCTACTTACTAGGACCTTTATAAACTACTATTACTTAAGTCTACCTAATAAACCTAATAATTATATTATATTATCTACTACTCCTAATATTCTAGAGAACTTCCCTATTATAGACCCAGAAAATAAATTAGTAATACCACCTAGTATAGTCCCTAACCTAGTTAATAATAATAGCTCTAATCTTTTAAATCTAGGGAAAACCCCTCTAAATTCTTATAAACCTATAAAAAAGGAGATACTACTATACTAGAAGTTAAAAGTACCTACTCTAAGCCTAAGCCCACTAGCTCTATTAGTAAATAGAATTATTATTACTAGAGAATAATCTACTTATTTAGAGTTAACTAATACTTTTAAGCCCACTTATAGAAAGTAGGAGGACTATATTAATAAGTGTATTAATTACTAGTAGTGGATAGAGAATTATATCCCCAATAATAACTATAGTTATTACTTCTTATAATTAAATAAGTAGTATAATTAGGGTTAGTATAAGTGAGGATATAAATAGGATAAGGCTTATAAACCTATAGAGGAGAATATCTTAGAATAGTACTATAATAAATAGTATAGTCTATATAAAAAGTAATTATATTTATAATAAGAATATAGGAAATATTAGGCTATTAAATAGACTTCTTTTCTTTATATTAAAATTTCTTTTATTTTAGGTTTTCCTTTTTATATATAATCTACTTTATAGGTTATTGAGGTAAGACTATAGGGAATAATTAAGATAGGGCAATAAGATCTACTATTATAAGGAGACTTATTAAGCAGCTTAGTTAGTTATTTATTATAAATAGAATCCCGCGGAGGAATAGAGATAAAGTTAGTATTATTATTAGTATAATAGTATAAGTAACATAGTAAATTAAGTTTAGTTTTCTCAGTGAATTATTATTCTTTTAATTAGATCTTTTAGGATTGCATCTATAATAATATATCTAGTTATTTTAAGCTCTTTTCCTTTATTCTAAGGCCTATGAGTACAAAACTATAATACTATAATACTCTTATATAAATGTGTGGGTGTGTGTAGTTTTATTATTCTTTACTCCTATAATATTCTTAGCCTGTTTTAATAGTAGTTTTTATTATTTATTCTAAGTCTCTTATACTTAGGTAGCCTAGTTTTTTATATTATAATTAAGCTTTAACTTTTAAGAATTACTTATTCTTAGAGAATTTAAACCTAGTATATAATTAATTATTATTTCTAATATTAAATTAGACTTATTTAAGTTTATTCTCTTTTTCTTCCTAAGAATAATACTTAATAATATACTATTTTAACTAATAAGGGGTAAAATAGAGAACCTCTCCCTTTTTATTTTTAAAGCCTAGAATTTTAATAATAAATATAAGGCTTTTATCCTAAAGAACCTTTACTAAGAATAATATTATTAAGTATAATAAATAATATTATATATTTAGAGCTAGTATACTCTTCTTTCCTATACCCCCTTAATTAAACTTAACTTTTATCTTACTAATTACCTTTATAATAATTATCTCTCCTCTTATAAGAATTTACTTTTACTAAGTATAATTAAAATTACTTACATAATTAATATTATTATAAATATAAAATATAATTCTATAATTAATAATTATACTATTCTAAAGAGTATTACTAGTAATAAAGTTTATTTATTTATATTACAGGCTATACCCAGATAATATTAGCCCGGGCTTTGCCCGTGCTTACTCACCCAGTCCCCACCCAGTATTCCCCCGGTGGGCCCCCGCTGGGCCCCTTATATGTAGACTTTTTATCCATTATAGGAAACTTCCCTTTTCCCTCCTTAGTTCTAAATAAATAGTATTTTACACACTCTTTAGGCTAAATAAGCCTAGGCCCAGCCCTTTATATATTTAAAACTTAGTCCTTATTTACTATATAAATAATAATAGGGTTAAGTATAGCTCCCTACTAGTAAATTACCTAATTAATAAGCCAGGCTCCTAGAATAAATAAGAGCTATTAAATAATATAATAAATAATATAATAGAGGGAATTAATACCCCCCATAAAATCCCTATAGGAGGCCCTCCTATAAATAAACTACTCTAGTAGTAGTTAAAATACTTTATTAGTCCTCTCTACTAGAGAATTATAGAACTAATAAATAAATTAATAAAAAGGGATACTACTACCTCAGTAAGCTACCTAGTACCTCCCCAGGTACCTATATTTACTACTCTCCCTATAATAGAGAATACCCTAGCCCTAATACTAATTATAACTCCTATTATATAAGTAGCTAAATACCCTACTCCCCCCCTAGTAATTACCCACTACTAAAAGCCCTTACCCCTCCTACTAAAGTTCTTAAGTAAATAAAGAGAGTACTAAACTTAAACTTAATAAATAAAAACTAAACTTAAAATTAATAAGTACTTCTATAATAATAACCTTAAATATTAGTACCTAATTAATACCTATTTAAATACTAATCCCTAGTAAGTAATTAAAACCTTCTATATAATAGGGGGTCCAAATAATACCCATAATCCAAAAATATTTATAGTATACTTAAATTGGATATATCTAGATTTAAATAGTTAACCCTAAGTAATAACCTAATTATAGGGGCTCTAATAAAAGAATAATAAAAAGCTTACTACCTTTCTTCCCCACTTTAAAAAGACCTTAATAGAGGCTAGTGAATATAACTAACTAAATATAGTCTAAATCTCCCTCCTAGAGACTACCCTAGTACCTTACTTAAAGGAGCTCCTAATTACTATAAAGCTCCCTATAAAGTATAATAAATAACTTATAAAGGTCCAGAATATTATATAGAAATTTAAATATATAAAGGGACTAATTAATTATTACTTAGTACCCCACTATAGAACTACTAATTATAATATTAATAAGGATATTATAATAACTAGCTTTATAGTTAAGTAGTATAACTACTAGGGCTTTATAGGGTCCCTCTCCTCTACTAATAGTAACCCGAAGTATTAGAGAGACCCCCATAAGTACTATAATTATAGTAAGGTAGGCTATATCCAGTAGAACTATTTAAATTAAAAAAAGAATACCTCTATAAGAGTCTTAAAAGTTAAACTACCTATAAGTAATATAAATAAGAACCTAGGGAGTAATAATAACCCCTTAAGTAATAAGGAGTTAGGAAAAGAGTAATTTTAGTATAAAGTTAAATATTAGAACTAACCTAAGTAAAAGTCTAAGAATAGAGGGAGTAATAAAAATAGGAATAAAAGAGTAACTAATAATTAACTATTATTTAAATAAGAATTAATAAAGACTATACTATTTATATACTAATTAATACTAATTATAATATATATATTATTATTAATACCTCCTTTATAAAGAGACTCCGCCTACTACTTATTAATAGAAAAAAGAGGAAAATAAGAGAGTATACTACTAAGCTATTACCTAATAATACCTAGGGAATTATTATTCTAATTCTAGAGATTAGTAAGTATATATAAAAGGTCTATACTTATATAATTAAAAGCCTCTATCCCCTCCTATACTTTAATAGGCCTTAAATAGAGGATAATTAAGTAGTCTATAATACTAGAGCCTAATAAATAACCCATAGAAAAGTAAGTATAATAGCCTACCTAGAGTACTAAGAGGAACCTATAAATCTTTAAGAGATCCAATCAGCCCACCTACTAGGAATAAACTTCTTTACCTTCCTATACTAGTATATAGCTAAGGCTAGTAAGGAGGTACCCACTACCTACTAAATAATATCTATAAGCCTAAAGAATATTAAAAAAGCCCTAGTACTAAAAAAGCCTATTAACCCTAAGAATTATATACTAGTATATATTCTTAAAGAGTTCCCTAACCTATTCTAACCTAATATAGCCTACTAATTACCCCCTATTTACTCTAATATAAATTATAAAATTCCCTTAGTCCTAAATAAAAAGGGCCATACACTAGAGCTCTCCTAGGGGCTATTATATAATATATTAAGAGAGGAGCTTTTTATATTAAAGAAGACTTTAGAGGACCTACTAAATAAAGGCTTTATTAAAGTTAATAATTCCACTATAGGGGCCCTAGTACTCTTTATTAGGAAACTAGGAGGAGGAATTTATTTCTATGTAGATTATTAGGCCCTAAATACTATTACTAAGAAAAATTAATATTTACTACCCTTAATCTTAGAGACTCCCTAGAGAATAATTACTATAAAATAGTATACTAAATTTAATATAATTATAGCCTTCTATAAAATTAGGATTAATAAAGCTAACTAGGAAAAAATAGCCTTCTAAATAAAATATAAGTTATTTAAATAAATAGTCTACCCCTTTAACCTTATTAGGGCACCTACTACCTTCTAATAATATATTAATACCTATCTTTACTAATTCCTAAATAATTTTATTATAACTTATATAAATAATATCCTAATTTACTTTAATAAGTCCCAGAGTAATTATAAGAATAAGGTCCACTAAGTACTTAACTACTTCTTAGCTACTAAGTTATAATTAAACCCTAAGAAGTATAAATTCTCTATTATTAAAGTTAAGTATATGGGCTTTATAATAACTATAGGAAAGAGTATCTCCTATAATCCTAAGAAGTTAACTATAATTACTAACTAGCTCCCCCTAGTAACTCTTAAGAGAGTCCAAAGTTTCCTTAGGTTCACTAATTATTATAAGGTCTTTATACCTTAGTATAATATAATTATAAAGTTATTAATAAAATTAATAAAGAAAAACACTCTCTTTAAGTAAGTATTAAAATAGTAATAGGTATTCTAGGAACTAAAGTAACTCTTTATAATAAAATTAATACTCTACTAATTTAACTTAAATACCCTAATAATAATAAAAATAAATTACTCTAGCTTTATACTAGGAGGTATATTAACCCAGGAAAATAAGTAAGGTACTAGGTACCCAGTAGCCTTCTACTCATAATACCTCTCCCCTACTAAGTATAACTACCCTATCCATAATAAGGAACTTTTAGTAGTATTATCCTACTTAAGAATATAGAGAGTAAAACTAGGGAGTACTAGGAGATTCAAAGTACTTATAAATTATAAGAATCTTAAGTACTTTATAAAGAAGTAGTACTTCACAAAAAAGTAGAGCTAATAGGCTAAGGAGTTAACTAAGTATAACTTCTACCTCAAGTACTAACCCAGTACCTAAGTAATAGTCCCTAATACCCTCTTATACCAGGAGTAGAATACCCCCAAGGGCTAGAATAACAACTAATAATAGGGGCAAGTAATTTAAATTATCCCTAATAATACCTAACCTAGTAGGCCCTAGGTAAGCTATATAGGAGTTAATAATACCTAAATCTTTAATAATAAGCCTAACCTCTAAGAACTCTAGAATTATATTATAAAAAAGAATACCTAGTACTAGTAAGTCTATATAGTTATTTATTAAGGGGACTATAGTCTCTTACTAAATCTCTACCTTAAAATATAAATTATAAAATATAAAATAAATACTCTAAATAAGCTAGTATTTTAGGGGAAGTTATAAATTCCTAGTAATAATAATATAAATTACCCCCTAAATAAACTTAGAATAAAGTTAGTATAGGAATCCCATAACTCTAGTACTATAAATTACTTAGGGAGGAATAGTACCCTAGAGATTATAAGTAGGAGGTTCTACTAGCTAGGGTAGTCCTAAATAGTATAATAGTTTATAAGAAATTATAATATATATAAAGGGGTCTATATTTAAAGGTAAACTAAGAGGGGTTTCTTAAAGCCCCTCCTAGTACCTAATTAATTATATTCTAACTTCTCTATAGACTTTATTATTAACCTTCCTCTAATAAAGGGGAGGAAGAGTTACTACCTATAAGTTATTATAAACTACCTAAGTAAGTCCCTAACCCTAGAGGAGATAAATATAATAAAGACTAAAGTTTATACTTAGTAGTTCCTTACTTACTATTATTACTTCTATAGAATACTATAATTTATTATTAGTAATAGGGGGTTAAATTAAGTAAGTTACTTTTAAAAGGAATTCTATAGACTAATAAGTATAATCCACTTACTAAGTACTAAGTACTACCCATAAATAAATAATAATATAAAGTAATATAATTAGGAGATTTAGGCTATACTAAAGGCCTTTATTTACTAGTCCTAGAATAATTAAAGGGACCTACTACCTATTATTTAACTAGTACTCTATAATTAATAGTATAACTCCATTAGAATAATACTTTTCTTCACGGAGTATAAATACTATATTAACCTAATCCTAATAATAAAGGAGGTTATTAGAATACTCTCTAGTAGGGAGGTAGTAGCCCAGTAATTAATTAATTATATTAAATTAGTTATAGAGTTTATTCACATAGAGATAGTATTTATATAATAGAGAGCCAAGAACTAAGCTAATAAAAAGTAATTACTAGTAGAGAAATACTAAGTAGGTAATAAAGTATAATTAAATATAGCTAATTATAAGTCCCCGCGACTAAATAAAAAGCTTACCTAACTATATTATAAGTATAAAATAATATAAGTAATATTCCCCCTTATAGTAGAACTTAATATACTAGGCTCTATATACTTAAAGTTCTATATAAACTTCCTCTAAAGAGCTACTAATAACCCCCTACCTAGGTAAATTATAATAAATATATAACTACCTCTTATTATAAATAATAATAATAAGGCTAAATAAGAGGTTAAGAATATTTTAGTAGTAAGGTCCTACTAAGTAAGTAAAGAGTAATAGAGGGAGGCCCTTATAAAGTGGGTTAAGTATATAGACCTAATATAGGAGCCAGTAACTACAGTAGTAGAGATAGTAGCCCTAGAGTAGTTTGAGGAGAGGTATAGGGACATTGTATTAAATAATAGTAACCTAGTAATTACCCCCCCCTGGGATAGGAGGGGGGGGAGGGGGGTAATATTATAGACTATACCCAGATAATATTAGCCCGGGCTTTACCCATACTTACTTACCCAGTCCCCACCCAGTACTCCCCTAGTGGGCCCCTACTGGGCCCCTTATATGTAGACTTTTCATCCATTATGGGAAACTTCCCTTTTCCCTCCTTAGTTCTAAATAAATAGTATTTTGTATACCCTTTAAGCTAAATAAGCCTAGGCCTAGCCCTTTATAATTTAAAAGTATAAAAGGAGGAAGAATAGATTAATTTATTATTATTTTAAATATTCTAGTTATAGAGGAATATATTTATCTTATTATAATAATCTTAGAATTAAGATTTAAATTATAATACTTAATAACTATTATTATTATTATTCCTCTAATTATTAAATAATAATAATTTATTATTTAGTTACTTAATCTCCTTTTCTAGTTTCTCCTTAATACTCTAGTTTTCTAGTTTATTTAATTATACTTATTTAGCCTTAATATATTTCTTATTTACTATAGAGTTAGGGTTATATAAGAATCTTCTCTTATATAGATTTAAATAGTAGTATTCTAATACCTAATAGAACTTATAATATATTAAGTACTCTAGTTTACTATACTTTTACTTCTTCTTCTTTAAACTTTTTAAGTTTTTATTCTCTCCCTATTAAATTATAAAACTTAAGCCCTTAAGTTACTTTAATAATAGAGACTTAAATAATATAAATTAATTAGGGTAAAATATTTATACTTAATAGTAAAATTAGTAAGTTTACTTTATACCTAGTATTTATATAAAAGAAGATTAGTTATTTCCCTTTTTTTATCCCTTATTTTTATAATTATTATTTAAAAAGGAGAAAATAGTACTAATATAATAATCTAGAACTATTTCTTTAATAGTATTTAGGAAGTCTAAGACTTAAGAAGTAGAATTTATTAAGAATAGTATTTTTACTATTATAATTTCCTCTAGTATTTCCTAATAAGTAATTAATTATTTAAATACTTAGGATTATTTAATTAATTAAAAGTAAGTATTATATTATTAGAGAATATAGTATTATCTTAAGAAGTTATTTAATTAGAGTTATTATTATAGGGCCTTAAGAATTAATTAAGAATTAGATTAGTTAATTACTTAATTAAAATAAATTTAATTAATTAATATTATAATATCTCTATTTAGTTTAATTAAATTATCCCTAATATACTTATAATTCTCTAGTTAACTTTAATACTTAAATTTAGTAATTTAAGCTCTATTATTAAATAATAAATTATTTTCTAATAATAATATAAGAGTGGGCTTTTTATTATTAATAATTTTATCTAAATTAGTATACTCCTTAACTCTATATTAGTTAGTAATTATTATAATATAGCTAAATTATTTAACTTAATTATTATTACTATATAAGTATAGGGTATTTATATTTATATTATTTAAACTTATTTTAAGCTTCTCTTATTTAATAATTAATTTAAGGGATTTTTATTAATTTAAGGAATTTATTATTATTGAGTAGGAAATTATTTTCCTCTTTTTCTAAGTCTTTTTTTTATTAATAATTATTTTAAGGAGTACTTAATTAATTTCTTTAAACTTCCCCTATTTATTATATATTTAATATAATTACTAGTAATATTATATAATTAAATTAGATACTTAGGGTTATAATAACTTTAATTATAAAAAAATCTACTTTATAGTTAATTTATAACTTTAATTATTATTAAAAAATAATTTTATAATTTAAAGTACTTTTACTAGAAATTAACTAGGCTTATAATTATTAAATAATAATATAGTTAGTAATTATAGTGTAAAGTATAAAAACTAATTAATTAATATATAACTCTCTAATATACCAAAAAATAGCACATACACTAAGAAAAAGGAGGTTACATAGAGCCAATACAAATATCCCATATTTGGGCGTAAATGCATACCTCTGAACATCCAACTCATGCATCTCACTTATAGTGATGTGGGCCTGACAGGAAGCTACGAAGAAACTTACATGACTCGGTTTTTATATTGGTGTTATGGTAGCCGCTTATAGCCGAGAACAGTTCTCCGTAATAACAAAGGCAGGCACGCAACAGCCATGTTTATGGCGTGCTCTAGCCGCCGTTTCTCCGCACTTTAGTCTCAGCCACTCAACTTCACCAGCCCAAAACAAAAAGCAAAACAGGCCACTTGCTGATCGTGAAAAGATGACCATGATCACCCAATCAACGCCCCCAGCCCCTCAGGACGACCTGAAGACGGTCGTCGAGTCGAGGACTCGAGAATGGCATTTTCACATCTATTTCCTGCTCCAGTCGCCGACTGAAACAGCGCGGGCACTCGCCCTCCGTGATGCGGTTTTAAGGCTTCGTCGTGACGGTACGTTTCAATCGCCGGGCGTCCAGTGTAATCGTACGTTCTCACTTCGGTAACAGGTGCCTTCGTTGCTGTACCACTCTTCAGGGTCAACGAGTATCCTATCGGGCCTCATCCAGCTGGTTCTTATGAGAGTAGGTCCACCTCATCTATGCAGTCATCGTACAAAACATGAGAAAAGCTCACGCCAAGTCCAATCCCAGTCTGGGTCCCCGACTCCTCGTTTTCTGATGTGTTCTACTACCTTGCCTCAAACCGTGGGAACCTGAGGTAAGTATGGACGTTTTTCTTTGCGCGAGACAGCTGTCCATCGCGTGACGCCGCGATATATCCCGTCTCAGTGCAAGTGGGTTAGGTTGTTTTCTGACTTGGTTTAACTTAGTGTTCTCGTTCATCCTCTGACTTCAAAGCAACGTCGTGATCATGAGTCTAGCAACGCGTGGATGGGTACGCCATGGCCTATCTACCTAGACAGCCTGCCGCGTGACGGAGAGATTCCTCTTCAGTACCCCGAGTTGGGTCTCGGATGGTCCTCGTCTCCCGAACAAGAGATCTCGTTGGAGGAGAGACGGAAGAAGGGTGCAGAGCTGGAGGCTCTGTTGGCTAATGATTCGGAAGCTGCACCGGCTCCGAAAGATTAAGCGACGGCGCTCAGTTGCTCTATGTTTTTCGCGGGTTTGTTCTGACTGAAAATGAAGATAGGTACGCCCCACGCGCAACAAGGCTCGTGACCATCAACGTCTCAGTTGCGCGATTTGAACTGGTTGGTCTGGATACAATCGTCTTTCTTTTATACATCTGCAGCCAATTAAAGCATCTTTAAGTGGACGTTTTGTAAGAGCATCAAAATCCGAGGCACTGCACACGTGTCAACCATGTTTGGCCAGCCTGATCATGAGATCGTGCTCACTAGGTCTTAGGCCTTTAGCCACGCTTTCGATTTGGAATCAGGTTGCGTATTTATCGCTTCCAGTTAAGACGACGCTGCAATTTTTGCAACGCCGAAAACCAACTTACAATCCCAAGACCAACCTTTGCGGTCTCTGCCAGCAGTTCTGGAAGGCTCTCATCCCGACGAACGACAACTCATATCGCACCTCGCCCTCTTCCCAGCCCAAAAGTCACCAGGCGAAGGGCAATCCCGGCGCTCAATTGACGTAACATTCCATGATAAAGAATTATTCTGGCTGGAGAGAGCGGAGCTTGGGCCCAGCGGATCAAGACGGAGTTGACCAGGAACTAGAGATTGTTGTTTTCGACATATCTCTCACTCGCTCTCAAGACTAAGATATGGCATCCTCCTGTCTCCAGCCAAGAGAGACCTCAACTGCGCCTGATTTTGCGCGGGGCGTTCCCGAGAGGTCCATGTCTCAGGACGCTTTTAAGAAAGCCCGCTTCTGGGCCAGGGACTGCACAGAAAATCATCCCAATGCAGCATCTCTGCGAGCGATCTTCTGACGTTGGTTCTGGACCAGGGGGCGACTGCCTCCCTGCAGATCGCGAATCGGGGAAAGGGTCAATACGTGGCCTTGAGCCACTGCTGGGGTGGGAAGATACCTTGCAAGATGACCAGCGAGAATTTAGAGGTCTATCGACAGGCGCTGCCCATGCACAGATTGCCACAGAACTTCTTGGATGCTGTCTTGATGACCAGAAAGCTGGGGCTTCTCTGGATCCGATTAATGCTAAATGCATTATCCAGGACAATTTGCTGGGATAGGGTCAATGGGGCTCATCTGGTTTCCTCCGAGGACTGAATCTTTTCATTATGCGTTTGAGATCTCGGAGCTCGACGTAAATGTCGCTGTGGACTAATTTACGGCCTCAAGGCTAAGGGTGTCTTGAAGTTACGGGGACTCATTGCGCCGATGCGATACATCCCCCCTCCCGGCCAAAAGGGGGGGGTGGGGGTTCGAAATAAGTTATTCGCCGAGGATGTAATCTTGAACGCTAATAGAGACGTTGCGAGAGATTGTTGGGTGCTCGTGACGGGCGAAAATGGGGGTGTTTTAGTTCTTGAGGATGTAAGCAATTCCCAATTTGGTCGGATAGGTTCTGCTGCGAAGCAGTGCAAGCTAAAATTCTCGGAAGATTCAAGGGTATGGAGGTCAATCTCGTTAGAGATTAGCTGGAAGTGATAGTCAATCAAAGGAGCGAACGGACAACTTCTAGCTGCATCTATGTCAATACTACTCTTGGTCAGAGTCCTCGACATGTGCGACATGGAAGGCACTGGCAAAGAAAACTTGCGGTCATCTCAGTTCATCATTCCTTATGTTCTAAAAAGCACAATAATAATACTGTACATGTGGTATCATCTTCCCCGAGTGAGTGAATGCTGTCTATCCCTGCAGTCAAACCTGCTTGCGCCAAAACTCCACCACATCGTCCAACCCCGGGCGGTCATTCGGGTCCCGCTCGATACACCGCATGGTCATAGCCTTCCACTCATCAGGAACATCCTTTGAAACGTCAGTCCAGATAGTAGGATCAGGAGACTGCTCGACCTGCTCCAACAACATCCAAAAGGTCCGGCCCAGACTAAAAACCTCAGCTAGCTCCGCAGCCCGGGGACAGCTCTGCTTCCACTCGGGAAATACGTTCCAGTCCGGGAACCCCCATTTCTGGTTCTTTCGAGGAACGCCTTCGTGGGGGGTGTAGATGATGCGAGGCTTGCCCCCCTTCCCAACGGCAAGCGTAGACTCCTCAGCCTCCTGATCGATGGTAACCTCGGGCGGGTGCGTGAACATGGACACGCCGCTCTGCTCCCAGTCAATCAGTCGGACGTTGTCCCCGTCGTCCACCAGCATGTTGCCAGGCTTCAGGTCCATGTGGTAGCTCTTCCCGACTCGATGAACGTGTCGAATCGCAAGGGCCATGCCGTAGCACCACTTGGCCTTCAACGCAAGGGGCAGACGAACGCCTTTGTTGTTGGCGCGCGTGACTTGTTCGTCCACAGAGCCCTGGGCCATGACTGGCTGCAAGAAGCCGCAGATGTGGTCCGTGTTGTTTGCGCCCGGGACAACCGCGAGGATCCGGGGGCGGTGCATGACGTTCGGGTGTGGGGGGAGAGTGCAGAGAGTCTGGATCTCGTGGAGGAGAGTCTTCTCCTGGTGTTCCTTGAAGTCCTTATTGTCCTTCTTGAAGCTTTCAAAGTCAATGCCCTTGAACACGAAACGGGAAGACGAGGTCACATCGGAGTGATGACGGACGATCCGGGCTCCAGTCTTGCCGGGGAGGTGGCCGACGCTCTTCAGGTCGGAGAAGTTGACCAACTCGAAGGTCGCAGATGAGCCAGCATCTCGGAGGACTTGCATGAAAGTGGAGAAAGGAGTAAGTTGGCGGATGTAGTCCTCCCTGATAGGAGACATGCTTTCCGTTGCCATTGCAAAGGCTGAAATAGAGGGGAAAACAAAGTGAGAATCTAGAAGTTATTTAGAAATTTAGAACTCAGGATTTGAGCTTTTAGTCGGGGATGGCTCGTTTTTGATCTTGTTATGAAGATACGATCGGTGGCCAACATTCCTCAAGTTCCTTATATAAGAAATTCTTCTGCAGTTAATTCACTGCAGCGAGGGTTGAGTATGAACAGTGAATCGTCTGCAGAGATTCAATGGCAACCGGATGAATTGTCCCTTGTTCGAGTTACCCCTATTATAAGTCTGCAGAACAAAGAGCTCTGAGTTTTGTCAGCTGTAGGTTGAAAGACCGCGAGGTGGCATCCCACACGAAGGGATCATGATTAAAGTTTTCTCAAGATGCTTTTTCCTTAATTGACTGCTCCGTGACAGGCAAGATGTGCTGGTTTGTGTGGGTTGACAGACGTCTACCTCAGTATACCCAGTCAAACAGGACAGGGACATTGCATGCATCTGAGAGTCGATGTAAGCAATTTTGTCTGGGAAGGGGGGCCCAGGGGTGCTAATGTGCCTTTCCCGTCAAGTGAGACTGCTCGCAAAGGAGTCCCAGAAAGGTGACGGAATATCGCCAACTTCCACGACCCTTGGATCCTCGACGCAGCCTGCCAGCACGTCAGCGCTCAGCGAACATCTTCACAGACTGTCTCACTTCTCGCCTTCCTCCGATCATCTGACCGAGTCCTGGGATGCCGCCAGAAGTGAGGCGGGCGTGATATGATATCACGAACGCCATCGTTCAGTTGGGTATGTCGAACGAATCAGTCGGGGGCAGGATGCATGACACTAGGCGGGAAGTGATTGGTGGCACGGCCCTGGGGGGTTCATGGCAGGGCGCGTCGTCTCGTCCCGTTGCTGACATTCGATAAGTGACAGATACGGGAGCTAGCTGCCTACGGCCAATAGCGGGATCACTGCGTTCTGGGATCTGTTTGGATTGTTGGTCTTGGTCAAAGACCCGCCAAGAATATGTGAAGAGATGGGGGTTATCGAAAGAGGTTAAGGTTGATATGTGTGCGATATGCGTGCTATATGCAGGCGGGAGATCGGGTCACTGTTGTCGATGAGATGGGATGGGATGGGATGGTGGACGGCCGGGTTCCAGGAGGGGCTTAGTAGGGGGACTCGGAAATCACATCTCATCGATGGCCTATATTGTTTTCTGCGAGAGCACAGGACGACGTGACGTAAGACACGAGAATGAGAGACAACAGGGCCTGCTAGAGCCTATTCGTAGGGGGGGGCGTGTGAGTGCGTGTGTCTCTGGTGGGAGTTGTTATCTAAGCGGAGCTCTCGTCGTAAGGAATTTCAGTTGAGTCGACGGCGATCTTGACTGCTTGTTGGATGGAGACTCGGAGGCTCGCAGTGCCGGGCGGTCGTTATTGAGTAAGTCGACCAGGGTTCATATTTATTGAAGTGCTGCAGAAGCACTTGGGATGCCGGGATGTTGCTTTTGCGTGGGAATGTCCCTTGTCTCTTTGTCACAGTCCCTGCTAGCTGAACACACAACTGACAACGTTGAGGGTGGCGTAGGCCGTCTTGAAGTGGAAAAGCTAATTAGGATGGCCTCGGGGGCAGAAGGGAAGGGGGGGGTTGTTTTCTTTGAAATTTAGGACGAGCGATTGCGAGGCGGAGATAGCCGGCATCGATTGAGGAAGACAAAGTAGTGGCCAGAAATACGAGGAGAATTGGTGAGAGTCAAGGGTGTCTGACGTCCACCCTCACACCGAAGGTGAGTGAGCGTAACAGCGTGGTGAGCCGAGTTCATTCGGTGGTGAGATGAGATGGCCTGCCATCGGGTGAGTGGGCGTCCAATGGCTTGCGGGAGATCCTCCTGGCGAACAGGCGGCTTAAGGTCGCCGAACACCCGCCGATCCAGACAGCACAGCACGGGCGGCCACGGCCAGCGGGGATAATGCTCCATTGGCGGGCCGGGGATGCAGCCGTTGGGCTTCCGCCTGGGCAGGGGGGGGTGGAGTAGCCGCTTAGACTCGGCGAGCGGCGAAAGACGAAGACGAAAAGACATGCCGCAGTCAACAATGGTCTCAGGCGCTTGGTCAGCCCACGAGATAAAATGAGACGTTACCCATTGGGGATTGAAAGACAACGGCGTATTCTCTCAAATCAATGTCAGGAAGAGCCATTTCGAGCGCGGCGCATGAGCCGAAAATGAGAAAATGAGAAGGATGCTTCCTTGACGTAGCGTGAGCGTGCATGAAGCACGGGTTCGTACCTATTAATACGGGATCCCACGCGATGTGAGAGAGGTCCCTTGCAGCCAGCAGAGCGCAATGGCGAGTGAGTGAGCGCTGCGGCTGGCTGCGTGCAACCCTCGATCGCTTCAGTGGGGGAGGCCGGCCTGCCCGCAGCCGACTCCTGTCCTTCACTTCCCTCCATTTCTTCTCTCACTTGTTCACTCATCCACCCACCCACTCACTCACTCACTCACTCACTCACTCACTCACTCTTCCGTTTTCAAAGGTGGTGAGGGTCTCCAGTGTTTTTAGTACCTTAAGGTAGAACGAAGGGAGGGTGCAGTGGTAAAGTGGGCCCCGCGTCCGCTCCGGTCTAGTGTACGGTAGGTGCAACCTTCCCGAAGAGGCATCGAACTGGGTCTCTGCTCACTGCAAGTTTCTCTTGGCCTTTTTTCCTCCTCTTCCCCCAGCAGCTCTCCTTCATTCGTTATTTCCTACCAGTGTGCAGTGTGCGCAAAAGTCTTGGTAGACTGGCAATCACGCCAACTTCGGCAGGTCGTTAATACTGAGTCCCCCAGCATCCTCTGCTCAACACCGCCCCGGCCGGCCAACCCTACACAATGCCGGTCCGACCACTCACAGCTCGCCGCCGAGCCCAAAGCCGTCATCGAAGCTCTCAAGCTCCAGTATTAAGCTGCCTTGGCATCCCAAGCACTGCATGTTACCTTCGGAGCGACTCATAGCGAACTGCAGTGTCAGTGGGCGTTACCATCACCGGGACGCAATGTCGTGGAGCTGTGACCCGACCAGCACATTGACCTGCCTAATGTGCCATGGCAGCTTCCCCGTCCACTTCAATTGCACGACCGCTGCAGGTCTTGGATCAAGACTGGGTAGGAACGTATAAAACCCGCGGGGTCCTCTTGATCTCCCCTCCGCTGCTCGCTTCTTCGTCCGACCGTCTCTTGTCTTCCTTGTGCCGGCATTCCCTCGCGCAGACGGAGTATCGATAGCGGAAGCAACCACAAGGAGAAAGGCCGAAGACGCATTTGTGGACGACAATGGCGCGTCTCCTCAAAGCCTTCGCGGCCGCCGCTGTGTTCCTGAGCACCGCCTGGGCCATTGAACGCGAGCCTCACCAGCCCACGGGAGGCGGTGACAAGATTGTCAATTGGAACGAGACCGTCGTCTCGCCACGCTTCGGTGCCAGCTCCCGCTCCGTCGAATGGCTTTCAGGGGCCGAAGATGGTCGCTACATTTACCTCTCCGACAATGCGCTCGTCATCGAGGACATCGTCTCTGGCGCCAACGAGACCTTTGTAAGCGCCGACAAGATCCCTGCCGACTACGCCGAGTACTGGATCCGCCCGGACCTGAAGAAGGTGCTATTCGCAACCAATTACACCAAGCAGTACCGCCATTCGTACTTTGCCGATTACTCCGTCCTGGACGTCGAGTCCGGAGTGCTCGAGCCTTTGGTTGTCGACCAAGTTGGGGACATCCAATACGCCGAGTTCGCCCCAGTTGGAGATACCATTGTAAGTAGCTTCATTCGGCTCTCTATTACCAAACCCCCAACTAACAGCAATAGGCCTTTGTCCGGGGCAACAATCTCTTCCTCAGCAAGAACGGCACAATCTCTCAGATTACCAACGACGGCGGTCCTGATATGTTTCACGGCGTCCCCGACTGGGTCTATGAAGAGGAGATTTTTGGAAGCCGCAGCACTTTCTGGTTCTCCCCCGACGGAGAGTTCATCGCCTACCTGAGCTTTAACGAGACGGGCGTCGAGACCTTCACCATTCCCTACTACATGGACAACCAGAAAGTCGCGCCTCCCTACCCAGAGGAACTGCATCTTCGATACCCCAAGGTTGGCAGCAAGAACCCCACCGTTGAGCTGACGCTCCTCGAAATCGAGGCCGAGACCACTACCCCAGTCGCCATTGACGCCTTTTCTGCCGACGATCTGGTTGTCGGCGAGCTGAAGTGGGTGACTACCAACCACACCAGTTTCGTCTACCGCGCGTTCAACCGAGTTCAAGACCAAGAGAAGATTGTTCGTGTCGACGTCCAAGGCTATGCGTCGCAAACCATTCGTGAGCGCGATGGCTCTGATGGCTGGCTTGACAACAACCAGGGCATCCAGTACATCGGCCCTCTCCAGAACACCACGGATACCTACTACATTGACCTTTCCGATGAATCGGGTTGGAGCCATCTCTACCTCCACCCTGTCAAGGGTGGCGACGCCATTCCTTTGACCAGCGGCGAGTGGGAGGTCTCTTCCGTCCTCAAGATTGACACGGAGCGACACCTCGTGTATTACCTTTCCACCGAGCATCACAGCACCGAGCGCCATCTCTACTCTGTTTCCTACCCCTCAGGTATCAAGAAGGCGCTGGTTGACGACACCGTTGCCGGTTATTGGAGCGCCTCCTTCTCGGCGTCCGGAGGCTACTACATCCTCAGCTACCAGGGTCCTAATGTCCCCTTCCAGGAACTGTACTCTGTCAACTCCACCGAGTCCATCCGCACCATCACCACCAACGAGGCTCTCGTCACTCGCCTCCAGGAATACAAGCTCCCCAACATCACGTACTTTGAGCTGACCCATCCGGACGGTTACAGCCTGAACGTCATGCAGCGCCTTCCGGCCAACTTCGACCCATCCAAGAAGTACCCAGCCCTCTTCACCCCTTACGGCGGCCCGGGCGCTCAGGAGGTCACCAAGCGATACCAAACCATCAACTGGCGGGCCTTTATCGCATCAGACCCCGAGCTCGAGTACATCACTTACACCGTCGACAACCGCGGCACGGGCTACAAGGGCCGCGCCTTCCGTTCCACCGTTGCTAGTCATCTCGGTCGCCTCGAGCCCCTTGACCAGATCTGGGCTGCCGAGCAACTCTCTTCTCAGAATGCATTCGTCGACGCTGGCAAAATTGGTATCTTCGGATGGTCCTACGGCGGGTACCTTTCCGCGAAGGTCGTGGAGCAAGATTCAGGCGTCTTCTCTTCCGCGCTCATTGTCGCACCCGTCAGCGACTGGCGCTTCTACGACTCAATGTACACAGAGCGCTACATGAAGACCCTTACTGAGAACGAGGAGGGCTATAACGAGACTGCTGTTCGCAATGCCGCCGGCTTCAAGAATATCGCTGGCGAATTCACCATTTTGCATGGCACTGGTGACGACAATGTGCACTACCAGAACGCTGCCGCACTTATTGACCTGTTGGTCGGTGCTGGTGTGTCCAACAGCAAGATGAATTGGCTTGCCTTCACGGATAGTGATCACAGCATCGTGTACAATGGCGCTGACATCTGGCTTTACAAATACCTGACCGAGGCGTTGTATCGGGAGAAGCAACGCTCAGGCGACCGGCTAGTGCACCAGTGGAGCAAGAAGAGTATGCCCGAGATGGAGTTCAACTTCGATCGAGATTAGATTGAGGCATCAAGTCTCATGAGAGAGCTTCATGCAACTAAATTCCTCTGGAACTATAATTAATACCGGCATACCTTTCTCGAGCCACCCGACGTTTATGATCCTGAGACTTGTGTCACGTAGCAACTCACCTGCGAACAACTTCATAGTGATGCCTAACGGCGACCCAGTTCGATCCAAATTCCCACATTCGTTGACTAAAGCAAGAAATTAAGGTTGTACGCAGCCATGGTCATTGCCCACTGAACCACGCTGAGACATCTACTCGCTCTCCCTCGAGGCATTGCCAAACGTGTTGTTAAAGTAAGCGCAGCCAAACTTTTGATATATACATCTATTCTTTGGACGTTCGTCTCTTTAATCAGTTAGTAACTCGTCACATAGTGCGTCAGTGCTTCAGTCTTTCAATGGACAAGATGATCGGCAAACTGCCCAGCACGAACAACACTCAAACGGATTTGAATCCCGAGGCTACAGTGACAGCCAAGACGATAGCAATGAATGGACATCGCCAGAGAGACAAATGTAGCGAACGTCCAAAGTCACCAGAAACCAAAATTCTTCAGAAACCACACCATCGACTGGGACCACTACTCAAACTCAGCGTGGTAATATCCTGGTTGCTATTGTCTGCCGCAGTCGCAATTCTCTCCTGGTTTTGGTGGGCACAAAGGGAGAGTTCAGCCTGGCGCGCCTGGGTACTCATCCCGAACCGTGTCCAATTGAGCATCACTCTCGCCGCTGTGGCTATCCGAGCAGCCGTAGGCATCTTGGCATCTTTATCGACAGCGATGCTTGCTTCCGTGGAGATGGAGAGACGATGAGTGTATCTGTCCGATATGGCACAGATTTCCGTCACTCGTTTTGCCAGCAGCGGTCCTCTTTCCATCGCCCCAACGGCTCTGCGACTCTGCGAGGGTCTTCTTTGGCGGGAGGCGTGCGGGTGTCGTTGTTCTTGCTCATTTGCAACTAAAACCGCCATTTGGTCCGGATCCCCGCGTCTGGGAGACGTGTCGATCCTCGTGGCGGCAGCACAAATATGCCCAGCCTTCGTGCCTCAATGACACGTGGAAATCCCTGGAGTTTAGGTGAGACGAATACAGGGGAAGGCAACTTTGGCGGCGACACGCGGATCACTGACGTGTTTTACTACAACTGCTGGACCATGGACGAAGGTAATACTTCGCGGTCCAGACAATAGCAATTGCGGAAGGACAACTCTTCAGGAGATACGTCTTAGAATCAGTGCGTGCTTCATGCCGCATTTGGAGTAACTCGATGTGATTAATACCACATGGAGCGTGTCTATCAGCAAGGCAGGAGACTGCGGTGAGTATCAATTTGCAAACATTTCTGCAGTCAACCCCACCAAAAGAGTCGAGCCGACTTACGTATGGGACGACGAGGCCTGGTCCTGTGACATGAGTTCTGGCGCTGTCCCGTCAAGCGTTGAAAACCAGCTGGCAGACCGTGACGTGATGCTTCTCAGTCCAGCGTTTGTTTCTGTCCGCTGGGTCTGGACACGACTCTACCTGCGGCGACGCATTCAAAGACCGAGTCAAATTCCCCAACTCGAACATAGCCTTCTGCAGATGATTGTGCACCAAGCGATGAGGAGTTTACGAATATAGACGTGATTCACACAATTATATTGAGCAAAACCATCTAGGAGACGGGCTCCCCGGCTCTCACCCTACAGGCGGTACAGTTCACCATGGCACACCGCGGTATGCTGCGAATTTCTCGACACGTGCAGCCCAGTCAACACTGCAAACATTATATCATTCGAGACAGGTCAGGTACCGGTACATTGCAAAGGGTACTGGTCGGTCATAGGAATCATTGGCATATTAGTTGCGGTCTTTAGCATGGTGAGCTTTTGGTTCCGCTCGACCAGCAACAGCAGCCTGCCAGAGAACGTCTGGCACACCGTTGCCCAGCTGTCTTAATGTCTCCGTTTCTTCGCCGAGCCAGGTTAGCGACAGACGACGCGATCGAATATTTCGTAAACGGAACGAGCCTCCAATAGAATTTGCCGCCCACGTCGGTGGTGTCTTTGCTTCTGTCAAAGAAGTGTGGGTAGGGTTGATGGCTGGAGCTGCATTTCGAAGTGGGAATGACAAGCCCCCGATATGTTGTCCGCGACGGAGTCTTCGTGCTTGCTTCTGGGTCGGACAAAGAATTAGATGCCGAAACTGGCGAGCTGCGTCGTCGCTTGACACCCTCATATGCAAGGTCCAGTGAACGGACAGGGGATCGAAAGGACAGCTCATCGGGTACCGAGCAGATCAAGTACACAGACTGTCAGGCAGGATAGCGTAGGATGAGGTCTTGCCGACAATTTTCTAAGGATTTGGAGAACTTTGGTACAGAGAGTCATCCGCGCCTTATTGAGATAGTCTGTTATGAAAGAATCCGTAACGATGCATCTTCAGACATGCGCACGAAAGCACCTTCAGCTCCGAGATACCTGACTCAGGCTACGGTAAAATCGATATCAAGTATCCGCCGAGAGCCTTCAGCTCAAAAGCCGGGCTTCTCAAACTCCACAACGCCAAATTCAATAAGAAATACCAATACCAGACCGTTATACAGCCAACGGCTTTCGCCGACGGAAGATCCCTCATTGCATGCTCAGGCCCCCAAACACACGATCCAGCTCGGCACCCTGATCGTTCGCCGGCATCTCGCTGGCCCCGGCCTGGTCCGCCATCTCCTGAGCATCGTGCGCCTCTCCGCCGGCCCTCTCCGGCTGCAGTATCCTGGCATCGCTGTCCAGCCAGCCCGGGGCGACCCTCCTCTTCTCCGCGAGTTCCCGTGCCTGGATCCGCTCCTCGAGTTCACGGAGGTCTCGCTCGGCGTCCTCCTGCATCTTTGTGATGTGCGCCTGCAGAGCGCGGCACGACGCGATGATGTCGTCGGGATGCGCGGCGTGGCCGGACTGCGAGACGACGTACTTCGGCTTCTCCGACGGAGGGGCGCCCTCGTCGGTCACGGCGGCGGGAACACCGGTTGCCGACGGTGGGAGGGCTGACGGCATGGCTTTGTAGTTGTAGGAGAGGGTCGTTGCCGTCGGGAGATTGATGAACGGGGAGACCGTGAGGGGAACCTGCTGCAGGAGCGGGTGCGAGCCTGCGAAACATGTTAACATGGACGGAACTCGTGGATGGACGAGGCGGATGGAGAAACCTACGATTGCCGTACATGGTGGGCGGCGGGTTGCCTTTTGGAGGGCACGCGTCAAGTGAGAATCGAAAGGAAGGGCAGTTGCCGTTGGAGGACGGTTCAGCTCAGGTAGAAGAAGCCCATGAACATCGCCTGCAGTATCAACTGCCTGAGACTCGCCAGAAAGCCCGTGGGTGATGGACGAAGCTGTGGATTGCGCAACAGCAGTCGTCCCCGGGACCGATGGGATCAGCAGGGTACCTTAGCTAAGGTAATTACTATGGTACGACAGGCGGTCGGTGTGGAGAGCTCAGACCCACTCCGTGCGTAGTGGGGACGAGTACGTATTCCTCAGCAAAGACATTCCCGTCACCGCCTCCCCTCTTTTCTCCTTCTTCTCGATTACATCATCCGCTTCCCATCACGTGGTGATAGCGATAAGAGCTGGGACAAGGAAGCTGCGCCGAAGGAGAGAGTCCGTTCACAGGTCTCTGCAATATCATCACCATGTTGCCGACGACGATTCGCTCTCCGCCCGCGGCGGCAGACTACACCCCGATCGAAGAGCATCAGGCCCAGACGCCCGAGACCTTCTTTGGTGGAAAGCCGGTCCTGCACTGCCAGCTCGACGGCGCGAAGGCCTGGATCCCCGCGTCGCAGAAGGGAAACCTAGCCATTTTCCCTGCCGATGTCTCGACTGCCGCGAGCGCTCCCGAGGGTGCCACGCTGAAGGAGTCCAATGAGGAGCTTGTTGAGCAGGAGGTCTCCATCTTTGTCAACTCAGAGTATGTCTTTGTGCGCGTGTCGCTGTTCAATGGCTGGTGCTGACTGTTTCGCAGGAACTTCACCATCTTTGCTGCTGCTGCCGGAGCAGGTGTCGCAATTCCCTACCCCTCAATCTCGATTCACGCTGTCAAGCAAGTTGGCTCCGTCTCCGACACGACACCCCTCCAAGCCATCTGGATGCAGCTTCAGCTCGGCGATGGTGGCGACGGCGACGACGAATTCAACACCATCGACCTGACTGTTGTCCCCGCTGTTACCAACGGCGCGCAAGCCAACGTGCAGAAGTTCTACGACGCCATCTCGGCATGCTCAGACCTCCACCCGGACCCTGTCGATGAGGAGGATGACGAGGACGACGATGGCCGCATCATCTTCGAAGGCGACCACGAGCCCGTGGAGGGATACACTGGCGTCTTGCACGGCGCCGCCGATGGAGCCCTCCCGCCTGCTTTCCCTGGTAGCGGTGGATGGATCACGGCGGAGAATGTGCACCTGCACTTCGACGCGGATGGTAACTGGATCGGCGGACAGAACGGCGAGGACGAGAACGGCGAGGAGGGAGGCGAGCTTGGAGAGGGCGCGGGTAGAGTTCGCGGCCACGACGAGGTCAACGGCGAAGGCGTGAACGGACACGATGACCCGGAGAACAAGCGCCCCCGCGTTGACGAGCAGCAGTAGACGAAGTGTATAGATGGATTGGGTGATGAGGCACGACAAGATACCATGGGTGGCACTTGGGCTGAATTAAAATGAGGTACGGCAAATTTTTCTCGCAATTGTTGGCTTGCAACGTGGACAGTTTGTGCGACACTTCTTTGTCTTGAACTGGTCTTGATCTCGACTTCAATTTCTAATTTAGCGATTTTGATATCTGCCAGGTATTCTGCTAATGTCGAACTAGGTATAACATTGACGCCGTAGATCCCAAAATATCACGCTTCTCCCAGCTGTAATCCGAAATCCACATCAGTTTGAGCACATGGGACAAAGGAAACTATCTTAACCCTCAGAGCCTCAGAGGAGAGCTATTTCTGTCATCACCCACCGCCACTCTATCGGACGCTTTCCGCGGGGAATGCTTTTGCGTCTCGAGGCCGGCCAGCCTATCGAAAGCTACGTTCTGATGCTTAGCTTTCTCGGCCCTGCCCTCTTCCACGTCCGGGGCCTCCTCTCTTTCAAACCTTCCACTCGGCCTTCGCGTGAGGCTCTCCATCATCCCCGTACTCGCCCTTGGTCTTCCTCTTCCAGTACTCCTCGGCGTCGGGTTGAGTGGTCTCGGCCCTCTGATCACATCACTCGTGCTCGCCTCGTCCTCCTTCTCCTCCACCGCCGCCGTGCTTAAGCCATCCAGTCCGGCCGCTCCAGGCCGTGACTTGATCACGGCAATCGAGTTCCTCGCACCCTTGATCGTGTTTCTCTTCGCTTTCGGACTCATGCCCAACGACAGATAATTCTGCCTGCCAATTTTGCTCACGCGGGAGTTACTTCTGTCCGGACTGAAGCCACCGCCCCTGAAGTTGGGCAGTGTTGGGCTGTCCGGGTCCGAGACGGAAGATGCTCCACTCAGCGTGCTCATTTGGCTGTTCATCCTCCGAAGCTGTGCCACTGTAGACTGCAGTCCCATCACCGCGAAATCGCGATGGAGTGAGTTCCGCTTGGGTGAGTCGGACGGCTTGACCACAATAGAGGGGCAATCTGAGCCGGAGAGCACGTGGTCGGCTCGGTCATCTCGCTGGTTGGCCGGCTGCCGTGAAAGCACCCGCTCGCGAATCGGACTCGCCATGCCACGGCGCTTATGCCGTCCCAGCGTCGGTGAACCGCGCCGCAACTCGTTTCCCAGTTCCGGGTTGGGTGGCTGTCGGCGGGTAGGCGAAGTCGAAGGCGAGCTCTCGCGGGAGTTGATGGCTGCGACGAGCGCAGGCGACACGTTTCCGCCCATGATCGAAACAGAGCCTTCGGGGCTGCCCATCGCCAGCGCTTCGCGATTCGGCGAGCCTTGTCCTGGTCGAAGGTTAAGCGGCGGCGGGAAGATGGGCTTCTGACCAAAGGTCGACCTGTTGTTCGGCATCTCGGGGCGGGTGTTGTCATCTTCAGGCGACGTCCCTGGGCTGGCCTTCATGCTGACGACGCTGTTGCTGGAGACGAGGAATACGGGCTTCATAGATGCGACGCTCTTTGGCCGGATGGCTTCGGGGCTTGCGCCGAGGCCGGGAGAGTGCATCATCATGGATAGCCGCATCGGGCTTCCATCCGCCGTGCTGCTCCGCTTGATTACGTCCAGCGGACGAGGGATGGGCGAGTTGCTTGCGGATTTGGAGTTGAAGGGGGCGTCGATCTTGGGCCTCTCCTCGGATGGAGAAATACGACCAAGGGGAGGCAGGCTCGACGCTTGACGTTTTGGACTTCTGGGAGGGACCAGTGGTGGTGTGACGAAAGGATCGCAGATTGCCGTGTCGATGGTAAGGCCTTTTGACCTTCGTCCCCGAAAGATTCCCTCTCCTTTCCCTCCAGTCTTGCAATCGTCTTCCGGGTCGTTGACGCTGTAGAGAGTCGACAAGGACGAGGAGGCGTTGCTTCCGAGGGATCTCAGCGACGTGCACCTGTCCGCAGGCTTCTCTCCGTTCCCGGGGGATTCGTTGTCGGATCGCCGGCTCGGGCTCGACAGCCCCGTCGGCAGAAGATGCTCGGCATCAGGCGTCGTCTCTCCGAACAGACTGTCCGCGTCCGAGACCAAAGAAGACTGCGACGTGTTCCGTCGGTGGTGATGAACAGGCGTCTGAACCAAAACCGGTGCCACCATCCTCTTGGGTGGGCTGGGCGTGCGAGTGCGGTTCTGGGCCGAAGGATCGAGCGCTTGTCCGACGTGGTTAATCATCACGTCCTTCACCGGCGAGCCGTGCTTGACCGGGGACTGGGATCTCGACGGTGGTCGCGATGGCCTGACCGGGGAGCCGGTCCTGATGGGCGAGCCCGTCTTTACAGGCGAACCACCAATCTTGACCGGCGAATAGGATTTCGTCGGCGAGCCCCTCGGAGTCATCATACTCGATCCCGCAGACGCCGAGTTCGCCCTCTGCCTCGTGGCCGGTCGGCTGTTGCTCGGCGTGCCGTTCTGCAACCTCTCCTCCGTCGACCTCAGTATCTCAGCAAGGTCCGACTCCGTCGTCTTGTGCCGCAGCCTCGGCATCGGGATGGGCATCGGAACGGGTCTCGAGCCCTGCGGGCTGGGAGGAAAGCCGCCCCTTGCCGCAGCGGCCAATCTCTCCGCCAACTCGTACGACGCCGTCCTTGCGAGGGGTATCCGCGGCGGCTGGCCGCTCCGTTGGGCGGGCATGCTCACCGGTCGGGGCTGCTGAATGTACTGCTGCTGCCGATCTGCCCCGAACTGACTATCGGCAAACGCCTCTTCCTCCTTGAACGTTGAGAAATCCGGCAACGTCGGCGTCCTGAGGATGAAGCTGTCGCGGATGCTCAGCCTGCGGTCATCTCGCAGCACCCTCGGACCGTGGATGGCGTCCTCGTCGATCCAGCTGTTACTCCTCCTCTGGCCCCCGCCCCGTTGATGATCCCCCGCAGCCTCGGCCTGCGTCCCAAACACGCTGAACGTCTTGCTCCGCGTCATTCCCATGATGGACGCGAGCGACCGGTTCGGATGCTGTTCCCGGATCTCGACCACGTCCATGTAGGTCCGCGGCTTCGGCTTCGGCTTCGCCTTGGCCTTGGTCAGCCGACGAGGGCGCGGGCTGGGTGCGCGGGGAGAGGTGTTGGCCTCCGAGGAGGCACATCCTGCTTCGTCCCCGGACCGCGGGGAGCATTGCGCCGAGCGTAGTTGTGCGGCTCGGTGGCGGCGGCCGGCGACGGCGATGAGGAGGAAGGCGAGGCAGATGAAGAGCAGGACGCCGCCGCCTATCGCTATCGCTAGGAGGAGCGGGAGGGTGATGCCCCCGCCGCTGCCGCCGTTGCTGCTTGGTGTCGACGTGCCCGGGAGGTCTTGACGGGGGAGCAGAGGGACAGGCATCTCGGAAGGTGATACGAGCGAGGGCCTTTACGCCACTTGGTAGAGGTACCTTCAATGGGTCGAGGCGAGCAGGTGCAATGGCGGTGGTGGTGACGCTGCTTAGGGAAATCTCATGATGTGAGGGCCGTTTGGTGTTTCTCTCTATCCTCCTCAACTTGTCCGCTTGCTTGCTCAAACGGTTGTCTCTGGTATCGAGTATTACTGCAAAGATCAGAAGGGGGTAGAAATGAGGACGAGAAAGCCACTCAGGTAACCAAGAGCGTGTGTAAACAACCGAAGAATGAAATGAATGACCAAAAAAAAACACCCAAACCCGAGGAAAAAAAGACTCATCACAGAGAATCACAAGGTCCAAGGAATAGCAAAAAACACAAATGGCTGGCTGCATTTTCAAAGCAGACGACTCCCTCTCTCTCTCTCTCTTTCTCTCTATAACCCAAGCCCGCCTCGTGACGAATGGATGGCAGGTTTGTTTTGGGGTGGTTGAAAGTGGTCTCAGTCTAATCAGTCCCCGCGGAATGTGTAACCAGTGTGTCGTCCTGGGGAATGCATTCCAATAGAGGGATGGAAGAAACAACAAGGCTTTCCCACCCCCGGCCGCGGACAGCATTCTTCGCGGTACGTCAGGATGGCAGGTAAGGGCCCGGTTCTGGTTCTGGTTCACCCCCAACTTTGGCCGGAGCAGCAGGGGAACGTGATGTAATATAAATTCGCGGCCCGGGCTGGGTGGCGCTGGAGGGTTTTGGGAATAGCCTCACGCAGTGCTGGCACGCGGGCGCGGCCGATGTCATCTTGCGTTAAGATTAGGTAGCATACTAAACGGTCTTCTTTGGCAGGAAGCTTGCTCATCTTGGGGAAGAAGTATTTAACGATGCTGGTGGATTTCGCCAATTGTTTTGTTCGGGTATGTCTCTTTCTTTTTCCGTGCTGATTATCGTCTCCCTTGCATCTAGATGACGAGATAAATCTCCGCGTCCTCGCCATGTGCCCCTGCCAATCTTTATTCCCCAACCAGGTCTAGGCCATCATAATACGCACTTTGACCTCGTTGACCGGCAGCGCCGCCGTATCATGACTCTCAGTCTCGACCGTCACCTGGTTCTCGAACACGCATAAGTCCTCGCCAGTCCACATGTCGTGCACAGCATACTTCTTCCCCTCCTCCAACCCCGAAACATCCCCAAAGGCAACCCGTCTTCTCTTCAGTTCCGGAAAGCGTGTTCAGCACAGAATACGTGCGTACCCCCAACGCTCTTGCCTGACCCAAACTCGGCAGGGTTGACGGCCCCCGTTAATACGGCTGCGCGGTCGCGCCGTACTCTGAGTCCTGGCTGAACCTCACCAGTTCCTAATTCGCCAGAATCTCCAAGATCTCAGGCCGGATGCCGTCCAACTTGGTGCCGATGATAATGGGGGCTTCTTCAGCGCCGCCCAGAACGCAAAAAGTGGCTCCTGCTCGCAGCTCTCCTGCAGCGTCAGGTTGTCGTTGCTCACCTCCTACATGTCCCAGTCCCAGTGATCCCGGAAGCCGTTGGTGTCGGGCTTCGACCAGAAGACGGAGTAATTCAGGATCGGCATCAGGCCCCAGGACCACCGTTGCTGGCCGTAACACTCGGGGTAGATGTCACCCCACATGCGCCAGCTGTGGCCTTTCTCGTTGCCCCAGGCCTCGACGTGGGCGTGGACCCCACGCCCAGAGCGAGTAAGGTACTGGATGGTGCGGTCCCCAGTCGAGGAGGGCATCGCGCATGCGGCGGTAGCGGTCGGCGGTGACGGAGGTCGACCAGTCGTAACCCGCGGGCGCGGGCTTGGCCGTCTTGGAGTTGACGGGGTCGCCGTGGTCTTGGTTCTCGTTGGGCGGGCCGCCGAGCCAGAGTTCCGGGACGTATTTCCAGTCGTCGAACCATTCCTCGGGGACGTTGCAATTGTCGTACTTGAGATCTGAGAGATAGGAGGTGTCAGAATGGGTTTGGGGGCAGAGCAAAGGCAAAGGAGATGGCAGTGGTGTTTGGAAGGTGAGACTTTGTGGGGAAGGGGAAACTCGGCCCAGGGGGAGCGAGAGAGGGAGGGAGGGAGGAAAAAGGGGGTTGAAGGGAAAGGGAAGCAGAGACGGGTGCGAGAAACTTTCAATCGATACCCCATTTCGCGAACGTCGCGGCATCGATTTCCTCGTACCCCAGCGATCCCTCGTAACCGCCGCACGTGGATGTTCCTGCAACGGAATTTTCTCGTCGGTCTCCAGATGTGTGTCGAGGCGTCAGACGCACAAGTCATCGAAGCGTTCCCGCGGACAACTTTTACCTCGCGGACGCCGTTCGCTTCGCCGCGTCGTGAAGCTCTTTCACGCCGCTCCTTCGGTAGGGATGGAGTATATCGAACACAACACAAGCTCACCTGCGTCACTGTAGATTCCGACCTTCAAGCCCATCTCATGGATTCCGATCGACCGTGTGCTTCATCCCTGACGGGAATTTCGCCTTGTCCATGATGATCTCTTTGATGACGTTGTCCCTCCCCAGCTCCTCGTCGCTCCAGCAGTCGTCGAAGTTCACGCAATCGTAATTCCAGGTCCTTCGAGGGCCAAGTCGACCCATCAACTGCGCCGAACGTTGACGAAAGCAGTCTCGATACAGGAGCTCCAGCCCAAGGCGGGTAGGCGGCCGGGGGCGTAATCGAGTTCATATAAACATCGTAGGCACACACATCATCTCCTCATCAACAGACGGACCCCTCGCTTGTCGACCAGGGCAGCCCTTATGGGAGCAACGGCCGTTGGTGAGGGGCGAACGTGAGGGGTCAGTTCGTCTGATGAGGAGGAACAACGAACTCCAGATGAGAATGCACGTCAATTGTCGGTGGGAAGCAGTGTCGCAGTCCAGTAGGAATGTAACGCCATGAGCGGAGGATCACCGTCCGAGGGAAAGATGGAGCCGCATGGAGGGAAGGGGGAGATGTGTGAGGGGTCACTGCATGTCATTCATGAATTAATGTCTAGTGTGCTTAATCGTGCCATCGTTGACCCAAAGAACCGGCTCTGCGGGATTACTGTGCGATGGCGGGGACAATTGACAACCGGCGAGAGCAGGAGAAATTACGTAGGTCAACTCGTTTCCATGGCGTCGGGAATGGCGTCGTGTGATTCGACTAGGATAATGATCTGCATACTTATGCAGGTCAATGGGTGGCCATGGGTCTGCGAATCCGGATGAGGTCTAGAGCAGCGATACACCTTTGAGCGGAAACGTGGCGGAACAAAGTTACTAATGCTTGGCTTAACGTCGTCGCTTGTCGGAATGGCGGGAGCGGAGGAAATGGAGTGCGGGGAACCCTGAAGACAATTTTGACGTCGCATGGTGAGATCAACTCACCTGGGATCGAGGACTGTTACGCGCGTCTTCACGACAAGATGTGGGCTGATGTTGCGAATGGGTATAACTTGAGAAGACATTGAGCAAGAGGTATCTCTCAAAACATGAACGCCTAAGACGGAATCATGACGAAAGCAAATGAGAACCGCAAACCCCACTACTGACTGGCCACGATCCACGACCAAGAGCCACCGACTACGAGGAGACCACCGACTACGAGCAGCTCACGCGCAAGGTCCACCGAAAAAGACAACAAAAATGCAAGAGCCTGAACTTGATGATTTACCGCCTAGTGATCACCATATCTCATGACGCAGGCCATACCATGCCCCATACCTTGCTGACTACCTCAAGAAAACTGTGTCTGCTGAGAATGTCCAGACTACAACAACTACAACAACAAAAGGTTTCCATGAGCAAGATGGGGGAAAACCAATAGGAAGCCAAATCATTTCCGCGGGCGGGGTTCCATTGCTAAGGAAAAGGACCACGCATCCTGATGCTTGTCCTGTACAAACGACGTTCCCAAACCCTATTTTTTCGCAAGCCATGTCCGAAATGCAGAAGAAACTCCCGAAAATCGAGAAACCAGACGAAGCCACTTAGATGTGGTGGCGACGGTGGTGGTGGAGGTGACGCGCGCTCAGGGCGGCGGACGTGGCAGACGCGGTGACGGTCCGAGTCGAGGTGATGTCATCGTACTCGGTCACGTAGACGATCACCTCCTCCCAGTAGATGATCGACACGATGTTGCCGTTCGTGACAGTCTGAGTGGACACGAACTTGGGGGTCGAGGTGTGAGTTGCCGAGATGGACTCGAAGATGGGACTGGGGGTCTGCTCGTGGGTCGAGACCTCGTGGGTCGAGACCTCAGGGGCCTGAGAGGCAGCCTCGACAGTGACAGGGGTGGAAATACTGCCATAGCCAGCCTTGCCGCTCTCGTGGAAGACCTCACCAGGAAGAGGGTTGCCAGTGGCAGTCTTGCCAGGCTGGTAGGAAAGGCTGGGAAGGGTGACAGTGGGAAAGACGATAGTAGAGGAGCTGACAGGAGCAGAGCCGCCACCCTCGGAAGAACCGTCGCCATAGGTGATGGGGACATTACCAGGAAGGGCAGCGTCGGGACCAGTGACGTTCTCCTTGGAGAGCATGGTGGGGACCTTCATGAAGCACTGCTTGACATCGGCCTCAGACTGGAGAGAGAAGACGGGGCAGTCCTCAATGCGGCCAGAGGGGTTGGTGCAGGTGTCAACAGCAGACTGGAGGAAGTCCTCGTCCCAGCCGGACATGAAGTCAGCGTGGTATCCGAAGCCCTGGATGTCACCGTTGGCAATGACAAAGCGACCGGTGCGCTCCCTGAAGGCATGGGTGTTCCAGATGGTCTCGTACAGGAGGTTAGGAGTGGAAGTCTCGAAACCCTCAGGGCAAGTGCCGTCAATGACAAGGTCAGGGTAGGCCATGTGAGACTTATGGTCCTCGGAGTCGAGATTTTTTCCGTCCCAGCAGGAGGGGAACATTATCTCAAAGCGAATGCCGTTGACGCAGTTGGCGTCGAGGTAGGCCTTGTCAGGCAGGTAGTGACGGTACAGAGTACCCTCGGGGGCACGGCCGTAGTTGAGGCAGTTGAAGCCGACGGCGCGCTGCTCGAGGATGGACTGCTTGGTCTGGCCAAGGAGAGACCAGACAGACTTCTCGGGATCAGGCTTGGAGGGATCGCCGGCAGTGTAGTTGCGGCGGTGAGTGTCGCCAGCAAGCATACGGAAGCCAGGAGGGAATGCCTTGATATCCTTTCCATTAAGAAGGTAGTACCTGGGGAATAAGTCAGCATGGGATGCGGTGGATGAGAGCTTCATAACTTACGCAAGCATTCCACCGACTTGCTCGACAATCTCAAACTCTCCAGTAGTAGTGTCCTGGAAGTAGAGAGCAGGAGTCCAGTAGGCCGACTTGTCCTGCTTGACACGGCAAGAGGTGCAGTCGCCAGCCATGAGGTCGCTGTAGTCAGCAGTGGGGGAGATTCCTGCAAAGGGTATTAGTTAAGATGCCAAGACAGAGTAATGACTGAGTCAGGGGAAACATACCGTTCGATCCGTGAATGGCGTGGACGTGAGTAGAGGCCTCGCCATACGACATGATAGGGTCAACGCGGGTCAGACCGACACGGCCCTGGCACTCCATGCGCCAGAAGGCGTCAGCGCCAATGGCGAACAAGCCGGCAGTAGCGGCGATAATGTTGATGGTCTTCATCTTGACTGTTGACTTGGTAGACAAAGGTTTTAGATGAAGGTGGGAAGCAGTGGGTTGTGAAAGACAGGTAATGGATTGAGGATAGGGAGAAAAGGGTAAGAAATGATACGAAAGATGGGTATCAAAGTAAGGTATACGACTTGAAGAGAAAAAGAGTTGTTGAGGTCCAAAAGGAGAGGATGCGATGCGACAGTTGCTGAATCGCTACCTGAGCTGCCAAGGATCCCTAAACAATACCAAAAATATTGTTTAGAGAGGTCCGAGGAGAAGAAAGGTTCCAAAGCCCAGTTGGAAGCCTGGAAGAGGAGATTCTCGCGACTTTGTTGAAGCGTGCAAACGATATTTGGTGATCTTTCGGTCAAGGTTGGGTGGTGTTTGGGTGTGAACGCGGGAGAGAAGTTGAGACGCGTGAAGTAGGCGGGAAGGTTTGTTGTCAGTCACCAGGCAGGCACAAAAAGGGTGAGGGCAAGAAAGGCGGTCCTTAAGCGAGGCGCTAGAGGGAGGGGTAAAAGGGTGGCAGTGGTGGTGAAGCTGTTGATGGAGGCAGGAGCGATATTGTTGACTGAGCCTTCCCGTTATGAAATCCCACCAGCAGCCTTTTTTTTTTTTTGATTGGTCCTTTGACGGATGAGGTGTTGAAAACAAAGTCAAATATTCTGGAGAATTGGCTTTGAGGGAATTTCCAGTACCCGAATTTCTTTGCCACGTGGGAGGCGCTGTTCTCGGTGAGGGTTGAGTTGTGAGGGCCGTGATGGTTGACCTCGGGATTGTCCAATGAGAAGCGTCGGTTGGATATCGGCCTTTTCGAGATGGCAACCACTTCGTAAATGCAACACACAACCCAAATGAGATTCCCTAGTTTCGATGTATAGCACCACTGGCAGGGCCCTAAATCAGAGGTAGCGAGAGGAAGCCGTCGGTTTTTTGGTGAATCAGTGGATGCGGAACGATGCGTCTAAAGCGGCCACAAAACGTCGTCGTCGTCGTCTTCGTCGAGAATTCGGGTTACGTATTGCCGTTCGTTTCGGTGAATCCTCCTCTTCTACAGTTTACGCCTAATACGAGTGGGATCTACACAATGGCGGTTGACTTCGGAGATGATGCTGCGATCTGGCGCTGCTGGGAGTCGTGCAAGACGATGTGTTTTGATGACACTAGCCGAGCAAGTTGAACCTGGAGTCGAGCGGTGCAAAGAACCGAAGACTAGGAAAACCAAGAGATAAAACCACAGACAAGCAAGTCTTGAAGTTGACGATCAGCGACTGGTGTCTTTCAAAATAGGTCGAGTCAAGAAACGAATGCGATCAACACACACATAAACGGGGTCCAAGAGAAATGAACGTGCTGGACCTGCGAGGAGCAGGAGGCCAAGAAAGGAGTGGGATCCGCTCGGCGGGGATTTTTCGAGGATGGGAAAAAAGGAATGGCTGAGTGTGCGACGAGCTGAAGATAGCAAGGCGCCACGAGATCAAAAAGGCAGTGAGCGAGTGAGCGAGTGAGTGAGTGAGGAGTGAGAGAGTGACAGTCAGAGACCCCGTGAAGGTCACGACGAAGAGAGGGCGGGGAAGGAAGGAGGGGAGGAGAGGGACAGGAATGAAGGTGATGCAAAAAATAAGACCGGGAAAGAAGGACTTAGGTAGGAAACAGATGCTCGGGAAGCAGGTGGAGAGACATGGCTTGAGGATATGGACGATTCGCATTCTGGTGCAAGGCAAGAGGGATTAACATGGGCGCATGGGATGAGATGGGGGGGCGTGATGGGGACGGGGGTGCCGCCTTTCCCACGCCCGAGACGGGGAGAGGGAGGGGTGTATAACCGGGGTCGAGGTGCCCCTTCCCAAGGAGAGGAGACAGGGAGGGGGAAAAAAGGATTGTGACAGGGGGGAGACGAAGCCAAGTGTGTGTTAGTGCACCCTTCCTTCGTCAACCACTAGAGCCATTCATCCGTTGGAAACCCCATTCTTAGCCATCGATGGGAATGCGCGACGACGGGAGGCGGACGGGAGAGCCATCGCTGCATGTTGGCCGGTTTCACCGGTTTTGGTTCGGTTTGGCCTGGTTGGCCTGGTTGGCCTGATTCTGTGGCTATTCCCCGAATTCCTCAAGGATGATGGTAGACAAAATGGCGCACTCAACCTCACATCAATGCCAATGCCCATCCTTTCTTCGTCCGCGACGGGGATCTGGGATCCGGGATGGATCTGTCTATCAGTGTTGGGTCACTTTTAATCACCATCCTCGACCATCTATTGACCTGTTCACTGGCGATCATAAATAGGAACCTGTCCGGTACTCGGCTGAAACTCGTTCAACTTGCTTATCTCTGCCTCTGTTTGAGGGGCTTGGACGCTCTCACTGACAGCAGCCGACAGCCGCCTCCTGTTTCCGAAATGCAAAAGTGCAGCAGTGACTGCTACGCACGCTACCCTGGGTGCGTGCCCGCGGCATCTGGCGACGGCGGTATGCCCCAGGGCAGTGGTCGGACGAACGGTGTGGAAGGGATCGCTCTCAATGTGGGTTGGAATAGACGAAGGTACCGCTTCAAGGGGCCGGGCCAGCGCGGCGGAACTAGGATCCTGCTGGCTGTGCCACCGGGACCGGCCTGGTACACTCTCCAGTGTACATGTCGTTGCGTCTTCTCGGAGACTTGCCGCTGGAACCTTTCGATGTCACCCGATACGCCAAACGCCTTTTCGCGCCTGCTCTCCAGACGACGGCGCACGCGGACGTCGATGAGAACAAACTAAAATGTGGAGGAGCAGAGAGGCGAGGTCAGGCGAGGGGCGAAGCGACAAGCAAACTGAAAAGGCCAAAAGGGACTGCCAAACAGAAACAGCCCAGGAGACGTTTCCATCGGCCGAGAGTTTGGAGACTGAACCGGTGAGCAGAAAGAGAGGACGCGAAGGCTACGGGCATGGCAGATTGCGCGCTGTGCTAGTGTATCCGTAGGGCCGACCAGCAATGCGAGATGAGATGGGTAAGATACGATGAGATGTGAGGTACGTCTGGTGAAAGAACGAATGCGCTGGCGGGGGTACATCGTGACGATATGCTGCCGGATGGATAAGGTAACCCGCAAGTGTGATGTGATGCGATGCAAAGCGATATCGCCGTAGCCCGTGTGGTTTGCTAGCCACAGCGTTTCGGACCAGTTTGTCGTGGCTGCTTCATGTTGCGTCGTTCGCCTTACAAAAGAGCAAATAAGGTCGTCTTAGCATGTTTGGCCACCAGAGATTGGGTTACGGCTACATCTTTTGGTGTAAACCCTCAAGCAGCTAGCACCAACGGTTTGGCGCGAGTTTGGAGGGACGACGTTGCAGCCGTATTTTGGCGGCGTACCGCTGCACACGAATGAGATGGCCTCCCCAAGATGTGATGGGAAAGAAAGAAAGTCGGGAACAAATGCCGCGAGTGGCTTCAGAGTGACACAGGCCATATGCAGGTACCGCAAGCTGCATCCACAGCTAAATTGGCATCCGTCTGGGGGCCCCTGCAACTTCCATTTGGCAACGTCCACCGTCATCCAATTGCGATGGAGAGAAGGAAGGCGAACCAAGGAGAAGGAAGAGGACCCCAACACGACGTGCCCCTTCCTTTTCTGCTGAAATCCTGTCCGAGGATCTGCGGCCATTAGAACAACAGCGAGGGGGCTAAAAGAACGACACTCTCGACTCTGTACCCACCTACCTAGCGCTTGGTGCGTGCCCCTTTCGAAAATGTGGACCTCTGGCGGGGCAGGAGAGGAGAGATCTTGCGTTACTGCCATTTCATGATTGGACAAAAAAGGGATACCGGGGCCAATGAGTGTGGACTGTCACAGCCGACCTGACAGAAAAGTCAAGTGGGGCCGAGTAGATGGCTGGGATCTACGCTAATGTTAGGCGTCTGCCAATACCAGCAGCTTAGGTTGCTCTTACTGAAGTATACTACGCGCCGGCTCCGAGAGGCCCAGCGGTAACGGTGACTTCATTTAGTGTACGCCAGAGGGGGCCGCAATCCAACGGCGATTCTCACATCTCCTCGTCTCACGGACTTGGACTCGGGACTTTTAGCCACCCCCGGATCATGACCCTCTTGGCTCTCTTTTAGATGGACAGTGAATCAATCCACGGCAGCCACGGCATGGCAATCATCATTGGGCGCATGGAGATGGGTTCATCTGAATCCCCCATCTTGGCTCCAGCGTGCAATCAACCCAAGATTGCACCGGGCAGAAACAATGGCAAAGAAGGCGCTGGGCATGTCTCTCCTTGTCAGTCGGTTCAAGGTTGTCCTACAGACCACCTCACCCTTTCACAGGATTTCTGGCCGCATATCAGATGAAATTCTGGGATCCGTCGTCTGGCGGGTACAAGAGACAGGGCCCGCGAATATCCCGAAGAGCCAGGGGACGACCGAGGACGGGGAGATGACCATCATCATCACGGAGGGGCGAAGAGTCATCTCAATTCCGAGAAAGTTAGAAACAGCCCTTTGGATCCTTTACGCTGAAATTTGAATAGTCCCATCCCGTACTACATCTGCGATTGGAAGCTGCAACATGCAGAGGCACAGCAGCCAAAACCGGCCCTCGCACGACAGCGCTTAGCGGAGCATCTCCCTAACTGCTGGCTTTCTTTACGAGAACCGATGATCAAGAATTCCATAGCATGGCATCATGAAAAAGTCACCACGTCCTCCTTCGCACAGCAGTATCGTCGTCGGCGTGCGCCTCTCCTGTCATATCACTCGACATAACCGGCCTTCACTTGGCACAATCGTGAGACCGTGCTTCTCGCTCCTTAGTGGCTGGGAGTCCAGACACAATCGCACAAGAAGAAGCAAACATTCCAGCAGTACCACGATAACAGTACCGGCATTCTCTGTCTACAACTCCCGGCGCCACTTCTGCTTCTTCGCCTTCAATTTCAACGGTCGGCAGTATCGGCAGATCACCATACCTCCACACCGCCATACGAGAAGTCTGCCCCGTCGCCGATGATCTGAGGCGGTTGCTTATACGAACCTAGGAACAGCGTGTCTTACAGGTGCGACAGACTGCAGACATTGTCGCCTCGATGCGCTGTTCTATGACGAATAATATCATCGCCTACGATCAACCACGAGTCGCGTTCGAGATTATGATCATCTGGCTTCCCAGGGGTGCAAAAGGCTGAATATCCAGACTGATGTGGACACTTATTACAGAGTACCGTTTCTCGATTCAGCATTTGGGGCCTGTCAGCTTGTCATGGCTCAGCCCTTCCCCTGATCGCCCTCCCCAGGGAAGGCCCTGACAGCCAGATTCGAAACGAGTTTCAGCCCATCACTAATGGGGAAAAGGCCCCAATCATCCGAACTCTTCGCTAAACAACCACGCCGGCCAAGGCCTGTCGTCCGAATGATTTTCAATGCATCTCACGTTTCCCAGAGGCCCCAAACACGTCCACTTGACCCGTTTGTCTATTGAGAGTCAATTATTAACCTTCTCCGCGGTCGAAACAGTGTTTGTAGGCGTTGTAGACGGGAGCCAAGAGGAGGCCCTGGAAGCATTCAAAACATCCAATGCTTATAAATGTCAAACATGCTTGTCAATTTACAATGGCTGCGTGCCTTGTTGAGCTTCAATCTCAACGTCGTCGTCCGTGCCAACGGGCTAATCATGATAATTCACCTGGCATTGCTTTGGCAGGGCTTGCCGAAGTTACTATGGGGACACTAGTCGTCTTGTGAGCGAGCGATTGCGTGCAGTATGGACTGCAGTCTTGCTGAACGTCGACAATGAAACGGACCTTTTTCCGCGTATAACGTCGTTCCTGAAGCCATACCACGCAACGCGCCCTCGCGCCCCGTTTGGCAGACAACCTGACCCGCGTCATTTGGATGATAGCCCCGCCCGGCTTCCACCCGGCAAGCCACATCAGTCTACTCCGAGTCGTAGCGTTCTCCCGTTATGCGGGAATAGGTGGCAAAATGTGGTCTCGCGCAATCAGGGGCATTCGCCCAGAGGGTGAGCTCTTGCAGGAGACCCAACTTTTCGCGGGACTCCAAAGTACTCGGCCGACTGTGCCGCGATGCAATTCTTACAGCATGAAGGCCGGAGGTTTCGAAGTGATTGGGGTGAATTCTGACCCCTTCCGACCGCCTCTGGTCTCAGGAGTCGTTCGGTGGCTGATCCCGGAGCAAAGATGCACCGCAGCCCAGACATGCATTAGGTTGTATGATCTCCAGGGCGTCCTCCACTCAGCCTCAGTCGACCAAACACCACTGAACAGAAACAACCCGGCACGGCGTTCAGAGTGGCTTGTGTCCGGAGGGCGGATAATGCTTTCATGCGACGGGGCTCTCATGACGTCGCTGACTTGTCCGGTGGAAAGATATCCTATCCCCGCGAAAGAGATGCTTCATACATCATCGGGATGAGCGAAGCAATTTGGGACTCGAGATGTGACAGCAACAGCGATCATCCCACATGCCCGAAATTGGTGACCCCTTTTTGCTTTCGGCGTCAGCCGTGAAATCTCCTGGGCCGTGCACGCGGAACATCTTGAAGTGTTCAATCAGAGCCCGGCGGGGCGGCCCTAGGTGGATTGGATTTCAAGTTTCTGCCTTAGATACCTAGCCCGTACCTAAGGTAGGTAGGCATGAAACTCTTAGCCACAGGTGTCCAGCTTCAGCCACGATGCCACATGCCACCTGCGTCCTGTCCACACGGCACCGCAATCAGTCATCCCGACCCAGTAGACAAGAGTCAAGTGGAATCTCGAACAATCCGAAAACGATGTATTGAACCCCTTAGACACCCTCACGACCTCACGAAGTTGATGACATGAACGATTGTACCTCGAACCTTTCCAGCACGTCAAGATGGATGATCTCTCGGGATTGGACTGGTCGTCGTCGGCCAGCAAGTCGGGCAACAAGCCGCCGCCGATGAACCCCTCAGGCGCCAACTACTTCGGCTCCATGCCAGTGGCGCGACCGACGACTTCTACGCCTTCTCCATTTCCCTCTGGTCGCAACACCCCGCTATCTGCGCAAGGATCGGGTGCCGTCGCCGCGAAACCCCCAGCTGCAAAGCCGCCCGCCGACAGCTTCAGCAACTTGATGAACTTCGCGGGAGGTCCTCCCAGGTCGACGGCGAACCTGACCTTGCGCGAACAGCAGCAGCGACTCGAGGCCGAGAAGAGGAAGAAAGAGGAGGAGAGAAGGAAACAGGCGCAGGCGCAATTCGGCGGAGGGTTTCTGGATACCCTGGGCTCGGGCAACGTATCGCGGACTACGTCACCTGGCATCTTGTCCTCCGGTTCGTCCACCGGCAAGAAGGCCAGCGAAGACGACGACTTGTTCGCTGCGTTCAATGCGGAGACGAAGGTCGATAACGCCAGTCACTATCCTCCGCCGCCTCATAAGAGCCCCTCCCCCGCGCATACCCCCGGACTAGACCTCAGCAACCCGAGCGCATGGAACGCACCTGCCCCTGCCGCCAACGACGGCGGATTCGGCGACGATGATGATCCATTTGGTCTGAACCAATTGAAACCTAAGGCTTCCTCGCCCGCACCCCAGCCGGTAAATGACCCCGATGACTTCCTTGGCGACCTAGGACGCCCAGTAGAAGAGGTCCGACGCAAACAGCCACCTCCGGAACCGAAGCAGAAGCAGCCTGAACCTGGCAAGCCGATTGAGGAGTCCGAGTCGAGTTCCGAAGATGAACCACCTGCTCCTCGAGGAGAGATGGCCGAGTTTGACAGAGCCGTGGCCCAGCTTGTAGACTACGGATTCACCCCCGAGAACGCGCGGCGGGGTCTAACAGAGAGCGGCGCGGGGTTGAACGTGCAGGCGGCCGCAAACTGGCTGCTGGATGATGCGCATCGTCAGGCAAAGGCCAAGGCGCAAGGCAAGGATCCTGCTGCTGCCTCAAGGAGGGGACGCGATGATGGAAGACATGACGCCCGGAGACGAGCTGATACGAGATCGCCCGCCAGCGAGGCAGACTTTTCAAAGACCGCAGCAGCTATGGGAAACACTCTGTTCAAAACGGCCAATTCGTTATGGAAGACCGGCAAGAAGCAGGTACAGCAGGCCGTTGCGGACTTTAGCCAGGAGGGAGGAGATCCTAGCCAGCCCAAGTGGATGCGCTCTGCACAGCAAGACCGTACGGGTGCTCCGGAAAAGCGGCGTCCTGACGCGACGGACGAGGCCATGATGTTGGAGGCTGGTGGTCGGCCTCCTAGAAAGACTGGCCAATCATCTCATTCGCCGAGACCAGAAGCTCCTCATAGGACTGCCTCTCAAAGAGACTTCTCACCCGCGGTATCATCATCGTCGAGTGGAAGAGGCACTCCTATTCCGAAGTGGCAACAGCAAGCTGGCCCAGCGGTGCCCGATTCGAGGACACGCGCCAGCAAGCTGGCCATGGCAGATGACAGCGCAGCCTCATATGTCAGTCCTGCGCGAAGAAAGAAAGCCACACCTCAGCCCGAGCAGGCACCGCCGTCGAAGCAGGAGGAACCCGATTTGCTGTTCAACTCTCAAGCACCGAAGCCGGGCCCCACCCACTCGCTGCCACAACGGCCTGTGCAGCCGGCCCAGGGTGCCCAGCCAACAAGACGTCCGCCGTCGCCCAAACCGGCACCTCGTCCTGCTCGTCAAGTCCCACCAATTACGCCTGCCGCGATACAACAGTCTACGAAGCACCGTTTAGATGGCACAGCACACTTCAAGCGCGGAGACTATGCCGCCGCTCAGTCTTCGTACTCATCGTCCTTGGCCGCCGTGCCGGTTTCTCATCCCTTGGCGATTGTCATTCTCACGAACCGCGCACTGACGGCCCTCAAGACTGGTGAACCTAAGCAGGCAGTCGAGGACGCCGACGCAGCGCTGAAGATCATCGGGCCTGGCGGTGGCCAGGGCGAGCAAGTGAGTGTGGTGGGCGACAATGGCGGCGAAGAAAAGCGCGACATGCGCGACCTCTACGGAAAGGCCCTCAGTCGTAAGGCCGAGGCTCTCGAACAAATGGAGCGCTGGGGCGATGCTCACTCCGTCTGGTCGACGTGCGTCAAGAACGGCGTTGGGGGAGCCACCGCCATCTCTGGTCGCCAGCGATGCCAAAATGCGCTGGCGCCGAAGCCGAAGGCTAAGCCCAGACCTGCTGCCCCGGCCCGTCCACGCCCCGCCGCGACACCGGCTAAGAGCTCCGAGGCTGTCGACCGTCTCCGTAAGCAGAATCTCGCAGCGGCAGCTGAGGACGACGAGAAGTTCGCACTCTCGGAGAAAGTCGATGCCAAGATTGCGGCATGGAGAGACGGCAAGAGGGACAATCTGCGTGCCCTGATTGGAAGTCTAGATCAGGTCCTTTGGGAAGGCAGTGGGTGGAAGAAGGTCGGCTTGCACGAGCTTGTCATGGCCAACAAGGTCAAGATCAACTACATGAAGGCCATTGCCAAGTGTCATCCCGATAAGGTAAGTCGACTACGACATCCCATCCTCAAATGGGTGATAATAACAGCATCCAGCTTCCCCAAGATGCCAGCACGGAGGTGAGACTCATCGCCGCAACGGTCTTCGCTACGTTGAACGAAAGCTGGGACAAGTTCAAAGCGGAGAACGGACTGTAACGGAGCATCATCGAATGGGGAGCTCATTAGTATTTGTAGCGTCACAGTCCAAACGGACAAGAGCCCAAAGTCTCTGCCGTACACAAGCATGAAGTAGAAGTGAACGAAGTGATATTCGATTGATTCCCCAAACGCCATGCTATGCAAATCCTACCCGTCGCCTACGACCCGTGACAGTTACCGCGCCAGCCTAGTAGCATGACCACGCTGTTTTCCCAGGACAGACCAAAATCTAACGTCTCAGCCGATCACAAGCCCAAAGAGCGTCTCACGCCGTCGCGGACCTTCTGCTCGTACTCGCCGCGGTGCTCGCGCCACATCTTAGCGGCCTCGACGTTGGCGGGGCTCTCGTCGTTGGGCTCGGCGAGCATGCTCATGACGGAGATGAGGATCTTCTCGACGGACTGGATGGGCGACCAGCGCTCGGAGGCGTGCTCGTAGTGGTTCGGGTCGTCGCCCGGGGGGTGGAGGATGGAGATGCAGACGAGGCCGCTGGGGTAGACTGTTGTTTCGCGCTTAGCATGCAGCAATTCGACGAGGCACGTCTCAAAGTGTCCAGAGCAAGTCTTACTGTTTGGGTGCCACATGTCGACGAGGAATTTCATCGTCGGCGGGGCGAGGGGGTAGTCCTTGGGGAATTTAAGCTCCGCGGGGAAGACGCCCCCCTCGAAGGGCGTTCCCTCGGGACCCTGTATCAAGGCCTCCCAGTGCAGCAGGTCGTCCTCGGACACGGGTCCGGCGGTGATGCCTTCCGGGGGGTTGTTCGTCAGGGCGCGGTATTCTTGGAGGAGGCGGCGGTGGGCGGTGGACTGGGCCATGACTGCGTAATCTCTTTTGAGGTCGTGGAGGGTTCGGAATACGCGGGTGCCCGTCGCAGAGAGGAGTAACGGACGATCGCGGAGGTTTTGCGAAAAGGGGAGATCGGTCTCTGGTGGTGGCGGTGGTTGTTGGAAGACACCGTCGACTTACACACGAGGATGCTGTTGTTCTGCGGGACGGGAGGTTGGCGGGGGTGGGGGGATTCAGGCCAGATATCTAAATCGCCGGAGTTTTGCCCCAGGGCAAACGATGCACTTGTCGGAGCTTGGGGTCGGTGCCGCAGCAGCATTTTTTGGGGGGGAGCTCTGTCCACCTCTGGCCGACCTCACCCGTTTAACCCGGCAGTCAACAACCGCGACGTTATTTCTTCTCCGTTGCAGCGGCCGGAAATCTCACGAACTGAGGCACAGGGTGATTTGAGCTCCATGTCTGCCACAGAATGCCGCCACGACTCTCATTAAGGCCCTTCGCCGGCCTGAGCAGGCCATCGACGCCGGCGCCGCGCGACATGTGCCTGCTTTGCTCCCTCACGACGACCACCCCGAAACCCTCGCGAACGACCCGACGCAGCGCCAGACGAGAAGTCGCCAAGCAGCGCCGTTACTTTCAGTCCTCCACGCACGCGATCCACTCATCGGCAACGGCGACGGCGGCGACGGCGGACGGTGCATCGCAGAATCCGAGGTCGGAGCTGATTGAGATCCTGCTCGAGCTGCAGAAGACCGCGGTCAACCACGTTAACCTCTCCCGGCTGCAACTCGCGCTGCAAGGTCTGCGACAGGAGCCCGGACAGGAGAAGGTGCGCGTCGCGATACTTGCGCTTGCGAACGGCGCGGAGACGGGGAAGACGGCCAGGGAGCTCCTGAGGCTGCTGCTCGCGGATCCGTTGGGCGACGAGGCGGGGTGGGAGAGGGAGCTGGCGGGGTACGATACCAAGCAGCCCCTCGTGGTCAGGGTGGGCGAGAAGAGCAAGGGCGAGGAGGGCACGACGTTGACGATCGCAAAGACGAACTTGCTTCACGAGCTGGACATCTCATCGCCCGCGCTAAACGGGCATGGTATCGAGCTGCTGCTGATGGAGGTGAACCCGTTTCCGGCGACGCCCGGGGAGACGGGGTTGCAGGATCTCGAGGAGTCTGTCCTGGTGCCTACGGTGGACATCCCGTCCGCCACGGGACGGTACACGCCGGTCACGACGCCGGTGCACAAGGCGGTCATTGTGTCGGAGGGGGTCATGGGTGCTGCGTCTGTTGCGTCGTTGCCCTTGACCGAGTACCGCGACTCGGTCTTGGCGGCGGTGAACCTGCCAAATTTTGCGGTTGGAGAAGGCGAGCAGCTTACTTTCCAGCCGATCGATGTGTCTGTCGGCAGCAAGGGGCTTGATCGCATCCGCGAGAGCATTGGCAATGCGATGGAGTACGAGAGGGCATGGTTCAAGAGCAACGTGCCTGCCATCGTCCAATGGCTGAAGGCGGGCGTGAAGGATGACGAGGCCAAAAAGACCACGAAGCCTGCGGTCCGACTTCACATCGCTTCGCTACTACGCAACACCCTCTCGGACCTGGAAGCCGAGGAGGCGCGTTTGCTGTCTAGCAGGTTACCCGTGGGGGCTTTCTCGCCCAAGGTGGCTCTAATGAATGAAAGACTGGCGGAGTGGTCACAGTTTGCGCACGAAGAGCTCCAGCAGCAGCTCGACCTCGCTTTCGCGGGTACGAGATGGCGCAAGCTGGGCTGGTGGAAGCTCTTCTGGCGTGTCGACGACGTGGGCGTTCTCACTACGGAGATGCTCAGCCAGCGGTTCCTCCCGGGGGCCGAGAGAGAGCTCGTCTTCCTCGCGGGCCGCATCGCCGAGTCCGGCGTCGTCCCGACTACCGAGGCACCCAAGTACTCTCAGCCGACATCAGAGCTGCAAACACAAGAAACGAAGACAATCACGAAAGACGCGGTTCAACCGCCAAAATGGCCGACGCACATCTCCTTCACCCGCCGCTACCTCCACGAGGAGACCGTCCCGGCACTACAGGCCCTCGCGCAGAAACTCGTGCTCCAGGCCTCCAGCACCTCCGCGCTGACGACCGCGCTGGCTGGGCTGCTCTACGTCTCCCAGTACGCGTCTTCCGTCTACGAAGCGGGTGCCGTGGCGGCCCTCGGAATCACGTGGAGCCTGCGCAACCTGCAGAAGAAGTGGGAGACGGCGCGGACGTTCTGGGAGGGCGAGGTCCGCGAGGAGGGTCGCAAGGCGGTCAGGGGGGTCGAGCAGAGCGTCGGTCAAGCGCTGGACTCACGCGATCATGATGCGCCAGTGGAGGAGGGTGTGGAGGAGCTGCGCAAAGCGAAGGAGCTCGTGGAGAAGGCCGAGGACGCTCTTCGGCGTCTCGAGTGAGACTGGCGTCACGCTGTATCATCATCTGTATAATGTATAAAACAGAAAAGGAGAGTCACCATAGACAGCACCATAAAACTTCCCGCCGCCAAGATTCTGAGAAGCAAAACGATGATTCGGGGCGCCGAGAGTCGCGCTTCGCGTTTTATTGCGGGTGCTATTCGGCTACTCTGTCAGCGGGGTTGCAGCTGAGTGAGTGGCACGTTGAACTTGAGGCCTACCCTAGCAAACCGCCGCATCTATAATACTCCTGAACGAGTTTAAGAACCGCCTGGTAATTCTTGTGGCATAGCCCTCTTTGCTGGATTGGTATCGTGCCTCTCTGACGTCATGCGAAGCCATTGCCATAGATGATGTCTCTTTTAAACCCATTCAGAACCGTTAACGCCAGGAACTTTTTGATACGCAGCGGCGCCTACTGCTCCAGTCCCAGTCAGCAAGGTGTCAAATTTTCCTTGCTAAACCACCACACATAAGACACCCCTTCTGCCCCTTCGCCTCTCTGCCTGTCTGCCTCCGTAGATTGCGCGAGTCGGTTGGATATTTCGAATCATGACGCTAGCCGCAAAGCTTGAAGTGAAACATCGCACTCTCCAGATCAATCGCCGGGTCGTCGTCGTAGCAAATCGCACGCCTCCTTATCGGCCTCCGCGACCGCTGGCGCGGGCCCTGCTGACAGTTGCACGTCCACGTGCCATACCGACACCGCGGCCGCGGACGTTGCGGGAGCGGAACATGGGCGCGTTTCGAAGCATGTCGGGGACGATGAAGAAGCGGACGTGAGACCCGCGGATGTAGACCTGGTCGAGATGCGAGACGCGGCCGTCGCGGGCGGTGACGGTGATGTCCTTCAGTTGAACGTTCATGTTGTCCTCGGCTGTGTGTGCGGGGCGGGCAAAACGTTAGCAGTTGAATCCCAGAACTGCGCATGAGACAAGGAAGGGGGGAGGCGGGGATCAAGTACCTTCGAGGAGCTTTCCGCGGTAGGTCTGGCCCGAGGTGATTTCGAGAGTGACGATGTGGCCCTATTGCGCGTATGTCAGCTCTTCGTGTCTTGTCTGAAGCTTTCTTTGGGAGGGGAGGGGAGGGGTGATGTACCTGAGCCTCGTTCAGGAGCTTGATCGGAATGCCGATTGTGGAAGTCATTGTTGCGTTTGGGCGGTCGGAGGTTGAGCTGTCGTGGGGTTTGGCAGCTTGTCGCGATCGCGCGAGTGGGTGTTTAGGTGGATGGATAAAAAGTGAGGCCGCGGTTGGGGAGATAGCTGGGCGAAGGTTCTTCCGTGCCGGATCTGACCTCACCGAGGTTCGGTGTGAGGCACAGCTCGAGTTTCACTGAGATTTGGGAACGGGTGCTGGGTCAATGAATGAAGTTGCAAATATGGGAATCGCTACCTGTTCTCCATGTTTGCAAAATCTTTGAGCGATCTTTAACTAGTCGTAACGGCTATAAAATCAATTAGATCGGTGCCTCTCTTTTCACAGTAGTTGAGCTCATTCGTGTTCAGTAGCGACGCGGCCGTCAATTCCGAATTCGTTCAAGGTTTCGAGTTCACAAAGCTCTTGGTGAGATCGATATGTGACGACTATCCCTAATCTTCTGGTTTCTCATTGTGAAAAATGGTGTGTTGTCGGTGGCACTCAACGGGATGAACGCGTCGAAGCCGCAGGCGGTGATAAGCAAACTTCAATGTGACTCTCGGCAGTCGGTGGTCGGCCAGTAAAACGCCGTCGCGGCCTATGATTTGAAAGGCGTCGGGTTTGTTGAGAAGAGTCCCAAACCCGAATCCGAGGCTGAGAGCTTCTTGAAGACCATCCCCCCCCCCATCGCCACCGCAAGTCACCACATTAGAAAATTCTTATACCGTAATGACCTACACTCGTGCCATTTGATAGCGAGCTTCCGGCAAACCCCATTAGGAACAAGTTGCGCTCGTGGGTGCCGTGGTTTCTATCAGTCGGATCGGTGAGCGCGTTGTTGTATCACCCGGCAAACTCCGCGAGGAGGTATATGTCCTAACTGAGATTATAGGCCAACCAGACGACAGCCGTTGCTACGTAGTCATTACTTAGACCCAACGCCGGCTTGCCATCGTTCTGCTTGTCTACTCTTCTCCTAGCATCGAACGCTATACCTGGTCGCCACGTCCAACCAACGTCGCGAAGTCCGTGTTGCCAGCAGTAGTTACATTTCTACCGATCCACAACCCACAACTTCGTCAGATGGCCGACTTCGCCGCCAACACTGCGCCCTCGTGCTCTGCGTTGCTACTATCCCTGTTTCCTGCTGCCTTTCAAACCGTCAAGAATACGATCAACACTAGTAAATCGGGTGTGGAGATCAAGGACGAAGAGAAAGAGGATTCCACCGATATGTACCGGAACACAGACGTGGCTCGGCTCAAACTCACGTACGCATTCACGGCCGGTGTATTCCATGTGGCCAGAGTAGTTAACAACAAGTTTGAGACGCCCACCAGCTGTGAGCTCCGTTGGTCTCTTTGCTTGCAGTAGCTTGCTTTACGGCTTAGCTTCAGTGACATTGTCATCGTATTTGACCTGGGACATGAGGGCTGGAGATTTCCTTACTGATAAGCAGGCGTGGGCGACTTGCCTGGCGTCCGTTGTCGGAGACCTCCTCGCTTCTCCCGGAGCAGCGCTTTCGGCATTTTACTACTGGCGTGAGAATATTCTTTCCAGTGTGGGCAGCTGTAATCGCTTCGAACCAACTTTATAACATATTAATTAGAATTCCGTGTACTTATAGATACTGGCATTTCTTTAGCCTCTAATTATTCGTAGACATTAGCGACTTACCCAGATTATCCAGCTTTTCTACGAATCTCTCACATTCGTCTGACTCTTTTAACTCCTCGTAACAGCCGTGTCAACGACAATGAATGGACAGACGGATATTGATTGTCTTTATCGAAAATCAAATCCTTCTGGCTGGTTGATACTCTGTCTCTCTACAGGCTCCGCATCTGCTCTCCGCATCTCCACGTCTCGGCATGCATAACATTCGTAATGAGAATGGCATACAACCTGTTTTTGTCTCACTGACGGCAATATTAACGTCAAAACGTAGCAGAAGAAGGAGCTAGTGCATGCGCGGGTTTTTATTTTGTGTCTAGCTGCTGGAATGGCCAAGTCTGGGATGGGAAAGATGCTGTGGACTACATAAAGATTCATTTAATGTGTGAGACGAAGAATCAAGAATAATAGGTATTGCGTGCAACTCCTATATCCCTTGTCAAACTGCGTTCGAAAATACTCCGGTATCTTTCAGGTGCAGCGTTGTTCGTCGGTGCGAAGGCTTCATTCGTCCTTTAGCTCAACGAAACTTTGTATTACTCTTCGGATTCACGTAATTGGAAACATCTGTTTGGACCAGGTAAAGAATATCCGTCAGCCAACACGGGGACGTTGTTTCCGTTGCCATCAAACATTTGATCTACCAAGGCATAGGAACTCCAAGAGACTGTGACAGAGCTCATAAACAGCAATGACGTCTATCCGATGCCTTTTCTCTCTGTGGTGTTGCTCAGTGACAGCTCTGACCGGCTGACGGAGGATGCGAAACAATATCTGAACTCCATAGGGGCCATCATCCTCCACTACTCTGTAAATGCATCGTCTCTCCCGTCTGGACCTTACGTCTTTCACTCGTCTGGTAACATTACGAGAGTGTATCGACTATACCGGGATTACAACTTTGCCTTCGAGACGCCCGTTACTGAGGGGCAAAATGACGACTACGTGCCAGTGACTGGCGAGGTAGATACCGATGCCAACGGAGCACTAAGCGTTGCTGTACCCCCGCGGTTATACTCCCCGCCACCAACTGAGGAGAAGCCATTGTCCGGCAAACGACTAGTAGTCAAAGACAACTACGACCTCAAAGGTTTTCGCACCGTGACCGGCTCAGCGATCCTGCGGACGACAACACACCTAGTCTACCGAGGCTCATTGACTTGGGTGCCGTTGTGTTCTGAAACGTGAAGACAGCTCAGCTCGGATGGCACTGGGTGAATTCCTGCGTAAGTGCCGAGAGCTATTTACACATCGAACCTGATTTCGTCGATCAGCTGGCTCCTTTCAAACCCCGCGGCGACAACTACCAGAGCCCCGCATTCTCCTCTTGTGGGACTGGCGCCGGTATTGCCTCGTACGACTGGCTCGACTTCGGAAATGCAAGCGATACAGGAGGTTTCATTGGACTACCATCGAAAGCCAATGGCCTCTTCGGCCTGCGCATCATGCCGCAGTCATCCCTTTACGACGTGCCTGAAATCTTATCGCGCTCTGCCCTGCTCTTGCAAGCCGCAATAGTTGATGCAATAGGCTGAATGGTGGCAGGGCTTGGATTCCCAAAGGTTCTGCTGGGCGAAGCACGGTGGTTGATCAGATAGTGTCTCCTTGTCCCGTTGCTGTACTCATCATTACTTTTCCCTGGCTTCTCTCGATGTTTTCTTGAGCGTAAATGGATTTATGAACATGTCTTTTCATGCCCAATTCTTCGCCTCAATGACAAAACACAAATTCCCAGTGGTAGGTGCGTTGCCCTTAAATCATCGACAATCACTTGTAACCAAGCGTCAGGTTGAGATACATATGTAAGCGTGCCTACTCCTGGATGCTGTATCGATGTTACAAATTGATCGTGTGGTTATACTCTGCTTAGGTTGTTGTGACTAAATTCGATGCGAAAGTGTAATTCTGGCTGTTAAATCTTCCTCGTAGTGCAAAACATGAATGATCCGGACCATAGCATAGCCACCTGGGAAGTAATCTTTTAATAAGAATCAATGAAGCGAGTTCCTATCAAGCCTAGTTCGTGAAGTCGGATTTCAGTCAAGACTCGAGAATTTAGACTCTTTGCGAACCAGTCGACTGAACTTCGGACCATTTGACAGCCCTCGCCAACTTAGTATTTCGTTGCGTAGTACCACTCTGTCAAGCAACCAATTCTATCACAATGCGCGTCACTCTCGGTTACATCCAATGGCAACTCTGCGCAGGCCGTCTTCTCAAAACAAGCCTGGGCTTTTACGCAAACGGGGAACGGCGGATTGCACTCAGAACTGTGGTGGTTTTCCCAATAACTTCTGCCATTCAGTACTTTTACTCATACGATGAGTTATGTTACATGCTTCAAGGCTAATCATCACCTTTACCGTCTCCTGGGTGGGCTACTGCGAATGCGTACCCTACTGAGATGCCAACAAGCTTGCCGCGATCATGATCAGCAGCGAGTGGAGATAATGAAAAAGAAGAAGAGGCCATTGTCAGAGGTTTCTCATGGGTTTATCACAACACACGAGACTTGAGTAAACCAGGATCGTTCATTTCCAATGAAGTCCGAATCACTGTTCTTGAGGGATATGTACCAGAAGTGCTAATTGAGATTTGAGACAATTGCTAGTTCTACTAAGGTCATAAATTCTGAATGCCTTAGCAGTAAGCATAGTTCGGGTGTATTTGTATCAGGAGCAACAGACTAGAGCTTTAGGGGTGTGTTCATTGCCAGGGTTGGTTGACCTATGAGAAATGAGATAATTGAAGGCCGCCAATTGCGGCTCCAGAAATCTTGAAGATTTACTTTGATGTCTTTTATAAGAAGCCTATTAAAAAAGTATGTGTAGGCAAACCGGGAGTTGGCCGCAACATCGACAGCGCCGTGGCCGGAGCCAGACAAAACCCAGGACCCCAGAGATTGGGAAGCCGGAAAAGCGCACGAAAACGGTAGCCAAGTCGGGCGTGTATCAAAGCGTAGCAGGAAGTGTTCGCTGAGATGAGCCAGTGAACGAGCGGGAAATGACAGCAGCGACGGCGACAGCGACAATGACGACGTCAGAGGCAGCGATAGCGACCGCGGTAGCAGCAGCAACAGGCATCACGAAGAAGAAACTGGGTGTTCTTGCTCTCCAAGTCAATTTCTTTTTGGCTAAATTATCGTAGCTGTTACCGAGGTAGATTTGAGCCTCAATGCAAAGTTTGCTGCTGTGGTTATTGATCTTCTTGTCGACCAAGGATGACAAGCTAAACGCTCCGCGAATCAGATATATCAGCCCAAGCTTTTCACAGGTATCGGCCGAGACCAGCTCCGGCAGATTTCCAGAGAGATTTCGGGTGAGCTGGGGTAGGTATGTAGTGCACCCAAAATGGCATGCTCACGTCTTGCAGTCAAAAGTGGCTTGAGAACCGTCGAGACACGTGGGATAATGAATCATGGCCCTCAGCTGTCAACTGATTTCAGGATTCATGGAATAACGGCTTCGCGTACGAATCTCGATCCAGAAACCACCAGGAAACGTCCAATTTGATTCGTATCTGCACTTCAGCTCTCAGTGTGCAGAAGAGGTGTGGTTGGTATCAAGTTGCGGCTTCATGGCCTCCACAGACCGCCCGACATCATCCTCCTCGGTGGCCTGGCGTACCAGGTGTTCTCGATAGGATGTTTTGTGATCACGACGGCCATGTTTGTCGTCAGAGCTCGACGGGTCATCAAAGAGCATAGGCTTTCGGTCTTCGTTGGGTCGTTCTCGGCGGTCACATTATCGGTCTACCTACGTACTTGCTTCCGTCTGGCAGAGATTGCGGAGGGACTCGGAGGACATCTCTACAACGCACGAGGTCTTCTTTGGCGTCCTCGAATTTGCGCCAGTAGCGTTGACTGTGATTTTGTTCGTCGCCTAGCACCCTCGGCGATGCGTGGCGGAGAAGGTTTCGGGACCCATGGGAGATGTCGAACAGACGAAGATCCGTCGCCACGAGTCTGTTGCGGAGTGAGGGGAGGTGGGAAATACTTAATGCATGCCATTGAGAATATCTGCTGTTAGCTTCTAAACCCCAATCGCCATTCGCCGAGCTACCTCCGATGCCATGCCGCGGCCACCAGTCAGCTTAGTCTTCCCCACCAAAGACGCTCTCGTACGCCAGGACGATGAATCTCTAACCGTCATGCGTTCTAGGCATGCCATATCCTCTAGCATCGACCGCCGCCCACAGACGTTTCTCCAAGTCGGTCCCTTCTTCGCTGGTGATCTGCCCGAAAGCGCCGAAGCCAGGTACTATCTTGGGTTCCGTCTCCAAGAAGCGGCAGCGAGCCCTGATCGTCCACTCCACCAGCTTCCGCATGTCGTAGGGCTGGCAAAGGCGGCGCTCCATCGCCCGCCGAACCTTTAGGGCGGTATCAAAGGGGCGCTTGTTAATGATCGTTTCAACGTCTTTCGCCATCGTGGTGGAGCCCAAGGGCACGTCGTCAAGCTCCTGACACGTCGGATAGCGCTCCAAGACCTTAGCCTTGGTCTTGAATACGAGTAAGAGAAACCCCTCGAGCCACTCCTTGGCGGTAACCATGCCTCCCTCGGCCAAGAGTTCCTCGATCCCGAGGAACACGCGCTGGCCCTTACGAAACTTGACGTTGTCGAGCTCGGTCTCGAAGCTGAAGCCGGGGAGGCTTTGGAGGACGGGCCGGAGAGGGTGCTGGTTACGGCTCTGCAGTGACAATTTGGACGAGCCTTCGCCGACGAGAAGTCGGTCAAGCTCCAATGAGAGCCTGTTGTCGGTTGCTTTGGCCTTCCACTTCCCGGTCGATTTCCTCTTCTCGATGCCGCCGGTTGAAGCTCTCATGGGAGTCACGGGGCTTTTGCTTCGGCTCGCCTTCTCGCGAGCGACCCATCGCGCTTCGCGTGTCGTCTGTCGCTCTTTCCGGGATTGAGCTTGCTCGATCAGCTCTAACGGCGTGAAATCGGGTGAAGATGGATGCTCTTTTGACGTATTTGGCGATGAAGTGCGAGTGATTGGCATGACTGATTCGGGGAGTGGTGCCGCCAGGCTGTGCACCCTGAACTTAGTGGTAGCGTCGTCGATGTGCATCTGGACATCGTCCAGGTCAATGTCGGACATGACCCTCTTCGGGACGACCTTGTCGCACTGTCTCGGAGGGTCCTCGGAAGCAGTCCGGGCCGTTACCGAGAGGGTACTGCCGGCTCCGATATGGCACGCTGGATTCGTGCCGACGGACCGGATCGGATGCGAGTCAGGTCGTGACCTAACGCCGGTCAGGGATCTGAACGGTCTGCCCTGAGGGAGAAAAACCCACAATGCTCTCTAACCAGGAAGAAAGGGGCGATGCCAAGCAAGCCAAGTTAGTGAAGGCGCTGTCAATAATGGTATTGTGGGAATGCAAATGGCAGATGACGTTGAGATGGGCAGACTGGGAATGTTTCAGTTACATCAGAAAAACAAAAAAACAGAATTAAGCTCGCGGGTAGGGCTGCTGATTAGTGGGGCCATCGTCGATGGGTGGCTCCTGCTCCTGTTCCAGTGTCACTGACGGCAAGAGCGGCAAGAGCGGCAAAAGCTTAGGGAAGAGCTGCCGTTACTTTTTTCCTCATCTCGATCTATCTACATTGAAGCAAGACCGACCACTGAGAATACTCAAGTGATCAATACATGAAGGCAATTGGAGTTTTGATGCTCATCATTACCCTTGCTCCAAAACGAACAGCCATGTTCCATGTATTCGTTATCGTGTCATCATACAAAAGTCAATACAATCATGCTTTGCTGAGCCAAACCAGCCGCTCCTAGCTTTGGTGGATGCAGAGAAGGGAAGAGTCAAAGACAACACCAGGAGAACCCTCACATTTACAGGGTTTGCAGGTCATCACCCACGGGCTCCGAAGGTATACTCTCAAGCCTGAGACTGTCAAGCTGATTGCCTGGCGAACGTGAATTGCTGGACCGCAGGAACCTGAAGCAGGGTGTAGTTGCTGTCAAGGTACCACCAACCCTTGTACTCATCGGGCTTTTCGGCCGCCGGTTCGATCCTGTCCTTCTTGGGGACGTCGAAGGTCTTGCTCGTTTTGGTCTTGTCGATGTAGCTCTTTTCGACACCAGAGTTGGCAGTCTGGTTATAGTTGATCTCGTTCGAGTCGACCTCGCCCTTGATCAGCTCTTCCCAGGTCTGGTGGCTCTCGACTAGCACGTTCTCAATGAACGTGACGTTCTGGTACCAGTCACCGACGATGTCGATCACGCCGTCGCCACGAGCAACCTTGTAGTACTGCAGAATCACGTTAGTTCATAGAACCAGAGTAGCTTCGAAGTTGGAGGCTTACAGTCCACCAGTCTCTGAAAGCCTTGACAGTGCCAGGACGATGTTTTTCAACGTCTTCCCACGCTGTGCAAGTATTAGCCCGTGCTCTCCGAAGCCGCGATCTTAGACACTCACAGTTGACGTGTGCAGCAAGAGGATCATTGATGTCAATGCCCATGATCTTCCAATCCGTCTCCTCACCCTGCCAAGTGTCAGTTTCGTGGCCCTCAAGCGAGACGACGCTTTCAAGTTCAGGGACTTACATCAGCCAAAGCAATCCCACCGAGGATCTTGACTTGCTTCACTTGGCCAACATGCCCAGGGCTAAGTTTCAATTAGCAGCTACCAACCCTGTGATCCGTGATGCTCTTACTCTTGGCCGATATCGAAAAGGTCAACCGGGTCGTTGTCGCCCTCGAAACCGGTGAAGCTGTGGTTGAAGTTGGGGCTTTCCCACGTCTGAGGTATAGAGCCATACAGGAACGGATACGACTTGTGAGGCCAGACGCTCTCGACAAATCTGGGGGCTCCATTCCTCGTATCGTGAAAGATGGGGTCTGCCATGAGCTGCATTAGTCCAAGCTTTCTAGACTGAAGCTCGAGTTCTAGAGGAACATACTCAATGGCTCGTCTCTGGCCAACTCGATTTTGGCGTCCTGCCAGCGAGGAACCTCGATGACGACGTTCACAATCTGCCTGTCGCTCTCATCTGGCCATGTGGGAATGTCGTGCCAAAACGAGATTGGGTCACCGTCCTTCAACAGCCACATGCGCCAATCCTGAAGATGAGGTTTCAGCTTTTGTGGTCATTGGGGGGGCCAGAGAAATATCATGTATACCTCAGTGTTACGCGCTCCAACTTCTCTCAAGCTGAGGGAATCATAGTCAAAGCTTCCTACCGAATTTGCGTCGCTTACAGCGGCCATGGCCGCTGCAACAAAAACACCGGACTTGAGCATGACTAGATTTGCGAACAAACTCTAATAAAAAGACCACAAGACCGGTAATCGCAAAGCGACGACGTGAATTGTCAAGTGAACATTTGCCATCAAAACACGCGCGGATTTGACGTATTTTGTAATTTCACTCGTGGCGACACACCACGCCAAGCACCAGCATTGCCAAGTCGCGCAGCGCAGGTCTCAGCCGAAGGAGTGGTAGGTCGTGGCGGGCCTGGGGGGCCAAACCGGGAAACTCGATGGGGTGGGAATAAGCGTGAACGAAGGCGGCGAAAGGATTGGACAATAGGATTTCGTGGAGGGCATGCATAACGCTCCATGGTCAAGAAGGATTGTTGCGTGGTTGATGAGTTGGGTGCGGGTCAAGGATGAAGGGGTTTGCGACGCGGGACCAATGACGATCGCATGTCGTGGAACGTGGGATTTGAGTCGCTGCTTGCCACGACGAAAAGGGGAACTTGCGCCATTACCGTGAAGGGTAGGTTGACTTGGTCGTGTGATCATTTGTCGAACCCCATTTACCATCCTGATCGATCTCATTGTGAGATGGTTATATCGGGAGAGTCACATCGCAACCCTTTTGGCTGTCATTCGGATGGAAGGAGAGATTTCAGATCAGTATATATCGAGTCGATATATTTTACCCACAACTCTGAATGAATTTCGAGTCCGCCAAAAAATTCTTTTGTCTTTTGACGAAAAGTATAAGACAAAGCACGTTGCAAATCTCACCCCTAAAGACCCGGCCTTTTCATTCGGGTGAGCTTACTTCGCTTCGATTCACCCGCGAAACTGAAGCATACAGTACCAGATGTAGACCCCCAGAAACCCATGCTTCTAATTCAAAGAGCTTCCGCAGACTGTGCACTTGTCCTAACTTATTGGCTGATGGTGAATCTATCTGCCCGGAGATGTGGGATGATCGGCTGACCGGCCGGGCCGATCCTCAACAAGACCCACTTTCCGGGATCCAGCAGTTTATCAAAACACCGAACAGCAATCTACCAAATGCCATTAACTCCCACTTGCGACACACAATTAGGACATGGCACCAGTCTTGTCACTCGTGTATATCCCGAACAACTATGTCGATAAACTCTGAAGGAAAACTGCCCACACGCACGGTTCGAGCAAAGCGACTCGCCTGGAAGAGTCAATTTAATGGGAAACAAACTGAAAAGCTTAGCGGAGAGTGAGTTGTAGCTGCTCAGTTGCTTCAGGTTTCCCAGAGCCCGGCGGCACAAGCCGAGTGTAATACTCAAGAATGCTGGTCCTTGCTGGTTTGGTTCATCTTTCCCTTACCTCACCCTTGGTTGATTGGCGCAACTGCAACTCACTAAGCATGCAATCGAAGCATCTCCGACCCGAAAGTAAAAGAATCGGGAGATATCAAGTCTCGAGAATAGTACTATAAAGATACAGTCTCTCATCGTCCGCTAAGGAAATCGGGCAGTCTCCTTAATGACGTCAAGGCGCCCAGAGCTAATGACGTCGTGGACTCAAGCCAAGCATGACCTGACAAAAGAACCGCTCCGCCGTTCATCCACAGACTCGATCAAAAACCGAGTCTTCTCAAGGAAAAGAGTTGGTGGTGATTGCTTAGCAAACCGAAAATCGAATCGGATTGTCCGTCGCAGTCGAAATATCGCTTTGATCCGGGTTCCACTTCCCCGGTATGGAGACACCAATATCGGACGACCGGCCCAACGGCGACGGACCCGGCAACGGTCAGCCCACAACGGCGGGTCTCATCGTCCACGAGCGGAGCGAACGGCACATGGTAACTCGACTGCTTCATAGCATCCTGAAGCCATTCAAGCCCCGTCTAATGAGGCCCAAGAAACACGCCGACGAGGCAACACGCCTGAGAGCGACAAGGAGGACCCAGAGGTATTGCCAAGTTACCGAGCATCAAGTCGAAGGCCTATGGACGTATGACTTGAAACGAAAGGAACCAGGCGAGAAGCATGACCTGCCCAAGGAAGATGCCCATCGCCGACGGATACTGTACTTCGCGGGTGGTGGATGGCAGATGCCACCCAGCGAGCACCACTGGGCTTTCTGTGCACAGCTAGTTCGTCGGCTAGACAACACCAGAGTCACCATCGTCTCATGCCCGCTGGCGCCGAAAGAAACAGTCTCGGTGGCTTTCCCACAGATCGAAAGTGTGTACAAGAAGCTGTTGATGGAGTCGTCAGAGTTAGGAGAGCACGTCATCGTGGCAGGAGACAGTTCAGGGGGGAACATCGCGCTTTGTATAGTCACGTGGTCATTGCGATTTCAAGGAGATGAGCTGGCGAAGCCACCCGTCGCCATCTTCGTCATCAGCCCCACTACGGATCTCCGACATGAGTTGGAAGCAATCATGGAGTCGGACAAGCTGGACCCTATTCACACTCACCAGTCTGTCCGAGAAACAGCAAAGGCTTGGTGTCCTGGTCTCGCTAGCTCGAAGGTTGGCTCTAAGAGCACGTCGGCGGGGCAATGCATTTCTAACCAGGGCGAGTGGACTTTTACGGACCCCCGAGTATCTCCAGTCCAAGCGGATCTCAGATGCCTCGTTCGTCATGGAGTCAGTGTGCACGGATTGACGGGCAGCTACGATGTCCTTGAACCAGAGGCGGCTGTGTTCAGGGACAAGTGCAAGGAAAGCGGCATCACAGGGCAATGGCTATCTTGGGATGGACAGATGCATTGCTTCCCTCTAACCTTTCGGTACGGTCTCAAAGAGAGTAAGGAGGCTATGGACTGGATTGTACAAGTGCTTGAGCAGCATTAAGTATATAAATCATTAACGCTTGCTTCTCCAGTAAGGTGCGCGATACTGTTGTGTATAATAGTGCTATCGCAGCGTGATTTGTGAGCTTAGTAGCATGATCGGCGAAGCTGCATGCTGGTCAGCGTTTGGCTTGGGAGTCGACGATCACCCTTAGAGTCTTACTGCTATCACCGTCCGAAGGGCAAGGGTTCTTCAAAATTGAGATCTTCGTAGAATTCTATCTCCTTTTGCGCAACGAAAGCACTAGATAGAGAAAGCTTTTCACACTGTGATAATTTATCGTTTGATACCTTGCTGGATACTTTCGTTCTGTCTGATATATGTGCCCTCAAAACTACTACTCTTACAAGACTAATCAACCTTACTTCACCACTGTCCTAATCTTTCGAATGGTCATTCAGTGTCAAGGTATCTAAAGCGGACCGTCACCAAGGTTGATTTCCAACGTCAAATAGAAAACACTGCGTTGACCCCTCACCTTCACAACCCTCACCAGACTACATCGGCACGACCCAACTATGGATGATTAGGCGAACATGAACATCGGCGACTTGATCTGCTGCATTTTTGGCTTGGAATGGTGGCGGCGACGCATCAGACCCCTATGGGTTTCCCTCCAAACCTTTCTTGCACGCAGCATTATCTTGAACCTTCCCACACGTACGGTTGTCGCCCTCCTGCGACGGGTCCTGGCCACGACACGCATCCCGGAATTCCCGGGCATCAAACCCAATAACCGAGATTGCGTTTCGAGCTATCTGTGTAGCTTTTGTCTTTTGGAGCATGTTTTACTAGGCGTCTTCGTCATCTCTGGCCTACGCCTTACTATTTCCACCACGAGATGGCCTACCTTTCCAGGCAGACCTGGGGACTCCGCATTCGTATATCTAATAGACATCGTCGTACCCTGCCTGTATCTGGCTATGTTGTCGTGGTCCTGTGTTGATATTCGCATTATGTCAGAAGAGCGGAACACGTAGAAAAAGACTCTAGGAGTCAATATCATTGACCAAGTAACACAGTCTGCCTTCTTCTTGTGACCTCGTCAGGCTACCCTTCTGATCCCCAGATTAAGCACGCAGGCCGATTTTGAAGGCTGGGAGATAGCACAAACACTGTCTCACGAGCTTCTCACGAAATTTACAGAATGATTGAGTCAGGTAAACTCTCCTGAGGAATGATGAGACAAAAATCTTGAGTCATTGCCAGAGTTCATGCTTTTTTGTAAAGGTTCTTATGTCGGTGCCTGTTGCGGCTGATTTCTAGCTTCTAAGCTGCTAAGCTCAGGTAGCACATATGATTTCGCCCAAGTTCGGTGGCAACTTGTGAGGATATTGCGGAAGCTTCTGGATTGGGGAATGGAGCCGGGGACATTTGCCAAGCCTCTGTAGTTGCTTCCTGACCTCTGAGCGTCCTCACAAACGCTTTCGTGTACATCAGACGCGCACGAAATGTGGAAGCTGCGAACACTGCCACCACAGTTCCCAAATTGTGCCTAAACTTAACCGCCGCTGTTTTTACAATGGTTTCCCTGGAGCATAGTGCGCAAAAAGAAAAACCTCTATCGCCCACGGATGATGTTAACTTTCCAAGTGGAATATCGTAGCATCCCCTTTTCCAAAAGAGGCCAAGAAACCAAAGGGTTCTCGCCCAGGCAGCCAGTTGCGGAGGGACGAATCTTGTACCAAATTCGCAGCAAAATCATCTGGTCCCAATATTCGTAGCATACCCTGAGATCATTGGTACCGACAACAAAACCGGGGAAACGCAATAGCTAAAGCTAGCATCAAAGTGTAGTGGATAGATCATTTGAAGGAGTTTCACCATTCAATAAAAGGTTTTTAGATTCAAGAGGATCACAGTTGCCCTCATTACTATACAAATGCTTGAGAATGCAATCAGTAGCAGCACGGAGGATTTAGAAAAGGATGCCACTCAGGAGTCATGAGAGCAGACATTGAACTTACGAGGAAGTCTTCCAAGACCACTCAGTACAGACTGAACCCTGATTCTGTATTGGAGACGACCGGGTAGATGACTGAAAACAAACTTTGACATCCACCAAGCAAACGAAAATGGCGGTTCAGGCATGGAAGCGATTTCTCTTTCCCTGAATGCATTTTCACTCGTCAAACTATAAAGTCACTGAGGAATTACACCAGGTACATTATCTGGCACCGCCCCATGATATTAAGCTTCAGGCCGCAACCCAAAAAAAACCGAATTCTTAATCCTTTCAAGATACCAATGATATTAAGGAGAACCGGGAAACTAACTCCGCATCGTTTGTCCTCACAGGACCCTGAGACAAGGTTACCATACTCCCGGGAAACTCAACACTATAATTCGACTCCAAGCCCCCTTTCCCGGCCCAATTCCAATCATGGGAATGAGACACCTTGATCGAAGATTCACACACATTTCAACCAGAGATTCAATGTGTACCGGTAAGCTATTAAAGAGTTCCCATCCCGCCCTTTTCCTTGCTTTCTTCTCTCGTCATCTCACATCACTCAACTACTTGCTATTGCTTCATTCTTCTCTACAAGCACAAGCACTCAACCACTCTCGTCTATTACACATCAACTTTGCCTACATCTTCATTTCCAACCTTTCAAAAACCTCAATCGAAATGCCTCTCCTCACGCCTCGCCATACTCCTGCCGCGAACGATCGCAGCGTCAACGTTCCCAAGCAGTCGAAGTCCGACGACACCAACATGGATTATGTCTCTACCCGGTCGGTTCCTGAGGTCATCAAGCCTTCGGTTTCAGACGACGACAACACCACCACCTCAACTAAGAGCAGGCCCTACGACATCCTCAAGCCTGTCTCGGCCGGCATCAAGAAGCCCGCTACCAAGTCTTCTTCGCCTCTTATGAAGAAGAAGCCAACCCAAAAAGCTTCACCTCTCATCAAGAAGAAGCCCACTGCCAAGTCATCACCTCTCAGCGACAGGACTCCCACTGGCAGAATCCGCCTCACTCGCGGGGCCAGAATCATCAAAGGCACCAAGGCCTCCCCTGCAGAGCTGTCCAACCACGGCTTCATGTCGATCAGCAAGATGGCGGCGCCGGCTCCGAAGCCCGCGGTTCGCCTCGTCACCCCACCTTCATCACCACAATCAATTCCCTCACCAGAGCAGACCCTGGCACTCATCAGCAAGCTAAAGGATCCCAACAACTGCATGCTGCCTATGAGGCACGTGCCCTGTTAAGCCACATGGGCTGGGCCTGTTACGACCCGTAAGGCATGACCAACGAAAGACGACCCACAAGGTCGCTGGGCGGTTAAGGATATCCACCTTTGTATGTGAGATCACGGGAATAAAAGTGGCTCACCCGGCATGGAAGAAGTATAAATATAGTCATGTAATATCCTAAAGTAATCAATGTGGGGTACTAGGTACTCATTACCAAGACTAAGCACTGAGTAGTACCTAGTAAGCACTCACTAGACATCCTAGACCACTCACCCAAACCCTAAGGATAGGATAATCAGGACTTATACATAGGATAGGCTTAGGACTTCCCTAAAACCAGACTTCCATAACTCTTCAGTAATCAACTTATGAATTATCTTAGAATAACTTTCAGTAACCCTTTAACTTCATAATTACCCTAACTCAGTACTCTTAGCTTTACTATACCCTTATAATAACTATAACTAATCACCACAGTCCTCTAAAACCAAGATCTCAACCAGCAAGCTAGACCAGCAACATATAACACTATTACCTAACATTATCCCTTAGTGTCTATTAACAGAAACTCTACTATTAGATAATTAACTATAACAGGGCCTACTTCCCTTCCTTCCTCTTTAACTCACTAACTTCACAACAATAACACCAGAACTACCACAACCACCACAATACCCCCCATTTTCGCCTATAGGCAGTTATTTCCAATACATCACGATGCTTCTGCTCATCACATGCCCCCGAGCCCAACTCTCACAGACAACCAGGAGCTTGTGGATTTGCCAAAGGCATTCTTCAATATTACAATCCATTCTCTCGTAGGTCTCAACTTCTCACACGACGCCAAATTCACAGAGGACCACAGCATGTCCAGGTTCGCCAACGCTACTTATCTAGGCATAGCCTATAAATATATGGCTTGTTTGGATAGTCTAAAAAAACATACAACACCGGGTGTTCCCTGGTCGTCACCGACCCAACTACTAATCCAGCCCTCAACAGCGGCTCTGCTATCGAGAGAGGCGACCTTCCAGGACGCAGAACGGTTGGCAAACATATACTACCTCAAGTCACAGGTCCAAAATACCCGGGACCATCATGTTAGCTGTTTTGTGATAAATTAGCACAAGTGGAGAAACATATAACCTGCGACGTCGTCTAACCATAGATCACTAGTAATAAAAAAGCGAGCTAGCCTGCATTAATCCTAATTTACTTCCTTTGGCACCATGTTGAGCAACAGTATGGCCAGCGATCATGGTGCGAAGTACGAAACTAATTAATTAATGTGTAACTAACTAATATGCCGAAAAATGGCGTATACACTAAGAAAAAGGAGGTTGTATGGGGCCAATACAAATATCCCATATTTAGGCATAAATACATACCTATAAACATCTAACTTATATATCTCACTTATAATAATATAGGCCTAATATACCCCCTTAGACTTTAAAATAAGGCTATTATAAGGTCTATATATTAATAATTATACTTATATCCACTATTCCTACTATAAACTTATTCTAAGGCTAACTACTATACTTATAATATATATATTCTATTATTATTTAAGTTTATTATAGAAATCCCCCCTTAAATTAGACTTAAAGTATTTAGTTAAATAATATAGCCTACTACTTAATTAAATATACTTAACTAAAAGAGTTAATAACTTAATTTAAGGTCTTAGGTTTAATTTAGGGTTATAGACTTCTACTAGCTACTATTTCTCAATACTATTAAAATATAGATTCTAGTTATTTTAATTATAAAATTAAGAATTATATATTTATAGGTTATTAATAGAGTTTTCTATTTATTAAGACTTTAGTCCCCTAATTTCTAAGACTTCTTATTAAAGTAATACTTATTTAGGCTAAGTATAAATTCTAAAAGGGGTCCTAATTTCTCTTTTATTATTTTAATATATATTATATAGTAATTTATATTATTAAAATATAAAACTTTATAATAAAGAACTTTATTATAAAGTAAAAATATTAAATTTATAAATTTAAATTATATAAAAGAGAACTAAATAAATATAAGGAAACTTTATAATTAGAAGGGATTTTATAATTAGTTTTTATCTTATTTTATAACCTAGAATTAAGTAATTTAAATAGTATATTTTCTAACTATAAAAGTTACCTTATTATTAAGATATTTAGTCTTAAAAATAAAAAAGTAATATATACTCCTTAAGGAATATTTTTATTAATTATAGCCCTAGTATTAACTATACCTAATTAGGCTATAAATTAACTCTAACTTTAAATTAGAAAAGCCTTTATAAACCTATTAATAATTATTTTATTTATTTTAACTTATTTAAACTTAATTTTACCCTCTTTAATTTCTTATTATATTTATAAATTATTAATATTAATATAATATAATTTACTAATTACTTAAAATTACTTAGTAATTAATAATTAAAGAGTTTAAATATTATTATAGTATATATAAAAGTCCTTATTAAACTTAAACTAAAACTTATTTATAAGTTAAATAATAGTAAAATACTCTTTTATAGTACTAGAGAGAGCTACTAATTCTACTTTAATATTAAATATAATAACTTAATACTATTTTTATAATTTCTATAAAAGAGGTCCTCTAAATAATATCATTATATAGCCCTAAGTACTCTTATAAATAATACTATTATTAATAAAGAAAATATTTAAAGTATAAAAGAGAAGTCCCTTATCTTTAATATTAAATTCAATTACTAAGTACTTAGTCTACTATAAAAATATAAAGTATTAATTAACTACTTTATAATATTTAATAAATAAATTTATATAGAATTCTACTAATTATAATAGTATTCTTATAATATTTAATTAAGTAATTATAATTATATAATTAATAAATCTAAATTTATATTAATATAAATAAATTTTATTATTAAAGACTTACTTAGAATTAGGGACTAACTTATTAAATACTATAGGGGTTATTATTATTTATAATAAGGTTATATTACTAATATTAAACTTATTATAAATTTTCTTAATATACTTATTAAAATAGAGCTATAACCTATATTATTTATAATCTTAAATAATTTAAATACTTAGAAATATACTTAATTCACTTATCTCTATTATATTATAAGTCAACTTAAGTCTATTAATAATAACCCTTACCTTAATATAATCTCCCTTTTAAAAAAAACTATAATATTATCCATAAATATAAAAACTAATATACTACTTATAATAAAAATATAATTATCTTTATTTAATAACTTAGTATTTAGGAGCTAGAGAGTTATCTTAAGACTTTATTACTATAGGAGAAGAGATTATTAGAGTCTATATAAGGCCTTTTAAAATATAAGGTATTTACTAGGCCTATTAAATCTAAGAGAGTAGTATATATAAATAACCTTATTTAATATTATATTTATAAAAGTATTTATAGTATTTAGCTATTATAGTTCTTTAGCTAGTATAATATATATTATTAATACTAAGATATAGGTATACATAGAATAATACACAGAAGGCTAAATATAACATTATAGGTAGTATATTATAGTAGTATCCATTATAGTAAATATAGTACCTACTATAATAGGTATTAGTATAATAAACTTATAATATTAGCTAGATTAATTTAAGATTAAACCTTACTATAATTACTATAATACTTCTAAATAAGTATAAAGTAAGTATTAATATATAGGTATTAAGCTTATTTTCTAGTTAAAGGTTTCCCTTTATATAGATCCTTACCTTAAACTTCCTTAAGTAATTATACTTATTAAACTTATATATAAATACTTATTTAAGGGGAAGAATTTAATATTCCTTTTTAATATCCTTAAATTTAATAAGTTTAAATATTCCCTTATTCTAAATAATTTAATACTTAATATTTATTATAGTTAGCTATTTATCCTAGTATTAATATTTCCTTACTATTATATAATTTATAGGGACTAACTAGAGATCTTAGTAATAGATTTTACCTAAGCCTTCTACTAAGGTATTTTTCTAATTCTTATTCTTAATTATATTTATTAATAATAGGAAGTTAAATTAATTTAGAGAAGCCTTTCTTACCTATTTTCTTATTAATAACTTTATAATAGTACTTAATTAATAATTAACTTATTTAATTAGAATTCTTTAATTAAATAAGGTATTATTATAAGAACCTCTAGGCTTTCCTCTCCTTATTATTATTAAATAGGGAATTAGGTTATTTACTTACTCTAGAATTTTAATTAATTTAGTA
>JAXISO010000215.1:0-72164 GCA_036785465.1 Colletotrichum agaves
TGTTGTTTGGTATACTTATCTTTTCTTGTACTTTTAATTGGTAACCCCCCCCCCCCCCCCCCAAAAAAAAAAAAGAAGCCGAGAATTACACACCAAGTTCACTCCACGAGGGTGCGCTGTGCATGTATTGCTTATGTGCTTGCTCAAGGTTCGTTTGCACCGCCATCCGCCCATGCAGAAATTGGGTCGGGCACCAGCGAACCCTTCCCCCCAATCCCCCCACCCCCCGGCCCTCCCCGTTTCTCGTCCAAACCTGCCTAACCACAAACATACCGCGGGCGTCGTGATTGAACGGGGTTCATCGCTCCTCAAAGAGTCCCACCATCCACATGGGTTCCGAGATTTTACATATATCAACGTCACGGGATGACCCCAGTCTGGGCCTGGACGCGTAAGAAACGCTCTAGAGACGTTCATATAAGGGCAGAAGCAACTAAGCATTACATCTACACTATCCCAACCCATTGGTCGGTCTGATAACACGAACGTGTTGAGAGAAAGAGAAAGAGACATAGAGAGAGAGAGAGAGAGGTTTAAAAAAAAAGAGTTTACATAAAAGACTGGTCAGAGTTTTTTGTGGTTGGTGCCAACAACAGGAGCTGTTCAAAGAGCCTTCTTTGAGCAGAGGAAACAAACTCCCGTTCCTCCATCCCTCCGTTGCGGATTTGATGTGTGTTTGATACATTTGCCGTGCCATGCTAATCGCCCTCAAATTCGCCACAATACGCCGTTTTGAGTACCGTGAGTAAGGTTCATCCCTGAAGAGTAAAGACAGAAAAGGTTTGCTCCCAGTTGTACAACAGAAACGAAGTGAATATAGCCAGCATTACAATCCGCGTCATTGGTTATTGCGGCGCTCCTCGGGACAAGGTTGGCGATTGATTCAGTCTTGGTGACATGTTGATGAAGCAGGCCGATAACGAGGACGCGTGCAAAGGAAAGTTGTAGTCGTAGGACGCGATGTCCTGGATGCAGTCGTAATTGATTAGGTCGAAAACGGAAGGAGAAGTTGGGCCTTTCGGGTATGCAGGGGCAATCCCGGGCTAGTAGACGGCAAGGAGAAAGGTGTCATAGACGTCGTGATCCGTTGCGTGTGAGAGGGAATTGATCATGAGTAGGGAGAGGTCACACAAGCCAATTTCTGGCGCAGCGAGTGTATTCGAAGAGTGAGATTACTTTAGAGGGCTGCTGGACAGCCGCGTGGAGACGTCGATAGATTCTTTGAGCCACCATGATTAGGCGCGCGACTTCAGAGTACTCATGGCAGACGCAGATCGCCCGGGCTGAGAGTGAGAGTGGGAGCCAGAGGGCTGACCTCTCTTAGAGTGGTGGTGCAGAGTACCGACATCGTGCTTGCCTGTAAGGTCTTTAGTATCACTGCTATGAGGGTTATGAAGGAACATAGACTCACCATCGCAGCAGGCGCGCACGTTCTCAAGCCTGTCGGCCTCCCGGTCTTGCCTCTCGATAATTTCCCTCAGGTCTTCAGCGCTGTCGTGCACCTCGCTGGCCTCGTAAATGCTGGTGTTCGGTGCTACTCCGCTGCGACTCCTCATAGTTGAGAAAGTGTTGAAGTAACCACTGATCCTTCCCAATGTTCCGATCGAAGGTCTTTGAGTCCGTCCCTTGTTGGGGGTCAGGGTAGGAACATTCATCGACATGTCGATGGCCGGGGACTGGTTGCGAGTTGTCCGCGAGTTATACGATGACAGGGATGGTGGTGGTCGTGGTCGAGCCGTGGAGTTAGTGCGGTGACCAAACTGAGGATTGAACTCGTCGACGTCGGCTTGCGTAATGTGGCCTGCCATCTCTTCGACGTCAGATTGACCCTCATCAGCAGTGCGGAGCAAGAGGTAAGACAAGGCGTTGAACCAAGTCTCGTGTCGCTGCCCTGTTGTGCAAGTGAACTTGATAGTTCTGCCAGGGGAGATGACGATCAAGCTCTTGCGGTGGAGACCTGGAGGCATGGGGTTGTCGTCTGTGACCACGCGAACGGCCTCAATGGGAACACTCTTGCCACGGAGCTCAGAACGGCCAGCAGCAGCTGGGTCACGTTCGCTCCAGTACAAAGTGCGAGTGTACGGGTGAACCCAGAAGTACCGTCTATGTCTGTAATCAGAAATCTCTCCACGTCCAGCCTTGCGAGTGTACTTCCACAGGTATTCACCTATCATGGTCTGGGTGATGGCCTGGATCATGCGAGGGTCGGTGTTGGCACCGAAACCAGATGGGTCCATACCACCCAACTCGTTACGGGGGTTGAAGCGATGGTCGATCTCGGACACGAAAGAGGACACCGACGATTGTCTGCTCATAGTGGACAGCTTAGTCGGAGACTGAACTGACTGAACTTCGGCGGTTCCGTAAGAAGGACCAGCTCGAGGCATACGAGGAGTGGTCGAATGCTTCGTGGCAATTGACAGAGGAGATTGGGGTCTTCCACCATTTGGCGTCTGCGGGCGCTGATGCCTCATCGCAGAAGCAGGCCACAATGGGGGGCCCATGCTACCCTGCGACGATCCGGTCCTAGCCGCCTCAATGGCCTCCTTGTGGTTTGAGGGCAAAGGCGGCAGCGGCTGGTTGAGTGCGCGACTGCTGCTAGCACTGCCCGGCCTCCTGTTTGCCATGTCCATCTTCTGCTCGGTAGACATGCTGCTGAGGCTATCGTGAGATTGGCGACGGATACGAACAGTGCCAGTGGTGTTCGGGGTGCCGACGATTGACTCGTCCATTACATCGACGGACTTTTCCTTCGCCAAGAGCATCTGGTCGATTGCTTCTGCCGTAAGGGAGGTTTGAGCACCGACGTCGGTTGTCTGGATTGTGGCCTTGCGAGCAGGACGGCCGTTGGCGTTGGTTGATATTTCCTTAAACGGCCTCTGAGACTCAGGAGTCTCAGACGGGCGGACTTCGCTAGGGGATTGCCGGGTCTCATCCTCCGCAATGACGGGGCTGGCCGGGGCCTTGTTCTTGCCGCGACCAAATACTGATCCCATGAGTGCATTCTTAGGCGTCCTCGGCCTGTCCGTTTCATCGAACGGTGATTCCATGTCGGCAGGGATTATGAATCCATCCCGCTTGGGGCTGCGAGGAGAGGTCGGATGCGTCTCGATGGACTCGATGTTGGAGAAAGTAAACTTCGGCTTAGGAATCGTGATTCCGGGTGCTTGCACGGGCTCAACCTGCTGGGATTGGAGAGAGGAGAAATCCAGCGTTGGGGGAGGGTCGGCGCGCGGCTCCACGTTCTGTGAGTGAATGTTGGAGTAGGCAAGAATGGCGGGAGCAGGGGCTAGGACGTCGGACTCCGCCTTGGGCTCAACGTGTTCGGAAGCAATAGATGAGAAGGCAAGAGCTGGCGCGGGCATCTCTGGCTCGGCTTGCGGTTGAATATTGGCAACCGAGAACGAAGCCGTGGTGAGGTAGGGGGGGGGTTCAGCCCTCGGCTCGATATCCTTATAGGCAATCGGTGTGAGGCTGAGAGACGGCATTGGTTTAACAGTCTCAGGCTCCTCCTTTGGCTCGACGTCCTCCGCTGCAATCGACGAGAAGGACAGCACTGGCATCTCCGGAACGGCCTCGGGCTCGGCCTTGGGCTCAACGTCCTCTGCGACAATAGTCGAAAGAGTGAGGGCCGGGGGCAAGACCTCGGGCTCGACTTTCGGCTCAAGGTTGTGAGAATACAGAGCAGACAGGCTGAGAACTGGTGCCTGCTGGGCAACCTCGGGTTCGGCCTTGGGCTCGACGTGCTCCGCGGCGATGGACGAGAAGCTGAAAGTAGGCAAACCCACAGGGACCTCTGGCTCTGCCCTGGGCTCGATGCCCTCAGACGCGATAGAGGACAAGCTGAGAGTTGGTACTGGGGCCAGGACGTGAGTTGGCACAGCCAGAACAGCCGTAGACTCGGACTCTGGCTCAGCCTTCGGCTCGATTTCTTCCAACATGAGTGCCGACAAGGTGAGATCGGGCGTGGGAAGCTCAATTTCGGGCTCGGCAATGGGGTCGAGATTGTGCGAGTGAAGAGCCGATAGGCTGAGAGTCGGGGGCAGCACTTCCGGTTCCGCTAAAGGTTCGAGGTTGTGGGCGTGCAAAGCTGAAAGGCTGAGGGTTGGAGGAGGTACCTCAGGCTCGGCAACAGGCTCAATGTCGTGAGTCTGAATGGATGATAGACTGAGGGCCGGAAGTGGCACCTCAGGCTCTGCTACAGGCTCGAGGTTGTGAGCATGCAGGGCAGAGAGGCTCAAGACTGGAGGTGGCACCTCTGGTTCAGCTCTTGGCTCAACCACTTCGGAGAGGAACGACGAAATGCTCAGGGCGGGAGGCGGCACTTCAGGTTCGGCCTTCGGCTCGACAACCTCCGAGACAAGAGGACTGTATGCCAAGGCTGGTGCCGGCGGCACATTTTCAGGCTCCGCCTTGCGTTCAACCATCTCTGATACCAGCGATGTCAAGGTCAAGGGAATCGGGGCAGGAGCAGGCGTCTCCGGCTCGACAACAGGCTCAATACCCTGCGCATCGATTGAGGACATTACGAAGTGCTTAGGAGTGGATGGCGGCATTGGGAACTGAGCCAGCTTCTCATCCAAGTCGTACTGAGCACCAGCATCGCTATATGAGATTGTCGACAGTGGTCGAGACTTGAGACCCTCGGATATCTGATTCGCGGCCATCATGGAACCCAGTGATGACAGATCGCGCTCGTCACGGACGATACTAACGGGCGACAGGGGAGGCGATTCAATGATAGGGTCCGTCATAACACCAGCATCGATCATCACAGGTCTAGGGGCAGCCGGAGACCTCTTGACAGGGTCAGTCACCATGCTACTGTCGGCCGTGTCGACCTGAGACAAAGAGGGGATCGTTGTCGTAGCCTGAGAAACTTCCGAATCAGCGCCAGGAGTGGCGGATCTCGCATGGCTGGGAGTGCCTTCGACAGACTCGGCGTCACTGTTTTCGAGCTCTGCAAGCTCGGCAAACAGGCTTTGGCCACCAGCTTGAGGTGTCCCAGCAGCGCTACCTGTGGCAGCGCTGGCTGGACTACTTTGGAAGGCTGGCTCTTCACTTGCCTCTCTCGAACGGCGGTTGTAAATGCCCCGGCTGAGTCTGACGCGCAAGCGCTGGTGAGAGTGTTTCGATGTCGGAGTGTGGATATACTCGACGTAATCATCATCTTCGTCAGCCGATGTGGAAGCAGTGCTGTCGAACGAATCGCGACCGCCTCCCATCGCGAGAGTCTGGAGACGGATCTCCCGACCCTTAGACGGGCTCTCGGTCTCAGTCTCAGTCGCGGAGTCAGAGCCGGAGAAATCCTCAACACCAGTCTGGAAGTCGTCCGTTTCAGTTCCTCGCTCGTTGGCAGTCTCGAAGGCGGCATCGCTAGTCTCGTTGGCAGTCTCGAACTGATCGCTCACGTCGGTAGCCTGGGTTCCAGGTCTGCGAACGGTTGACGTCGAGTAAGAGGTTGGCGATGTTCTGGGGCTGCCGATTTCCGTGGCTTCTTCCCATTCAGGGTCATCCTGATAGATCTCGTTACGACTGTGGCGGTGACCTCCGAGCAACCCACGGGATGGCTTCTTGAATTCTCTGGACTCGACCTTGCGGTTGCGGCGTGCAGGGGCGGGAGCTGCCTCGGTGCGAAGCTTCTCGAGCTCGTCGCGGGTGTCCTGGAGCAGGCGCTTAAGTTCGAGCTTCTCGGTCTTCTCGCGGTGAATAACAGTCTTTTGGCTCTGGATGGTCCGCTGAGCGTGAAGCAAGGAGCTCTTAAGAGTCTCCGACTCAAGCATAGCATGGCGAGGAGTTCCCTTGATGGGAGACGGGGGCGGGGAGTGCTCTGGAGTGAAACCGTCTGCAGCGGCCTCCAAATCCTCGTCGCTAGGAAGCCGGCCGAAGTCGCGATCAGAAAGACGACCGCGCTGGGAAGATATCGCTCTGGCGAGCTCCTGGTTCTGACTCATCAAGTCATCAACCTTACGCTGCAGCGCATTCCTCTCAGTCTCGGCCACGGCAGCATTCTTCTTCGCTGTAGTCAAGTCCAAGTCAAGGTGCTTGGCAAAACGCTCGTGCTCTTCGGCCAGCTTGGCAAGAGACACCTTGGCGTCGTCAAGCTCCTTCTGCACCGAGTTCTTGTCTGCTTGCAGGACATTGAGACTTTGCGTCAGCTTCTTCTCGCGATCGGCGGCGTCCTTTTGAGCAGCAATCAGCTCGTGCACCTGGGTTTCCAGGTTCCAGTTTTCGTCCTTGTACCGGTTCTCGCTCTCATCAAGGGTCTTGACACGCTGTTGGAAGTTCTCGGTCTCGATCTCTAGCCTGGACTTTTCCGTCTTGGTGTCTCGAAGCTCTTCATCCTTCTCGGCAAGGAGGGCCTGCAGGTTGCGGACCTGGGCGATCAGTGAAGTGCTGATTTCGGCGGCGAACTCGATATCGTGAATGCGGCTGGAGGGCTGGTTGCGGACTTTGCGGTTTGGCACGCTGAGCTTCGAAGGCGATCCTGTAGCTATGTTCTCGAACTTGGAGGGGCTAATGGAGCGCTGCGGTGCCGAGGTTAGCGCTGGCAAGCGCATTAGGCAGAAAGTCGGAAACTTACTCTTCCTATCTTGCCGTCAGGAACATAGGGTGATCCTCCTGCAGCTTCGTTGCTGGGGACTCTCTGCTTGGGCAAAAAAGCCCGTGCTGTTTCTCGGGCGACATCGTTGAATTCTCTTTCAATGTCGATGAGTTTAGAGCGCAAATCCGGAGTAAGCTCTCCTTCGGTCTGCAGCTCCTCTACCTCCTTCAGGCGCTCGGCAAGTTCCTTGCGCTGGTGAACCAAAGCGGTACCCAGCTTCCCGGCCTCATCCAGGCGACGTTCGGTGTCGGCAATATGTGCTTGCAATGCACGTTTTGCCTGGTCTGGCGATGCGCCGGGGCCGAGTGCAAAGAATTCAGTGTCGTAGCCAGAATATCGTTGGTTGGCAGGAGCGGGAGGTGATACGAAGGGGTCGTTCGCATCCGCATCAGCAGGCGGCAAATGGGGCTTATCGACGGCGAGTGAAGTGGCCATATTGACGGTAATAATGGGGGGCGCCGCCGTCAGATGCGTCGTGGCCACATCCAGTGCAATTGTTTCGCTATCGCTTCGGTCTCCGGTTGTGGTGGTGATTGATGTGGTCGCAATTGGAGGTCGAGTGCTTCCAAGAATATAAGGCGATGCTTAGTGCAAGGGAAGCGCGGGGCTCGCAGAGCCGGCTGCCGTCTGCAGACGCGAGGTCGTCGTAACGAATTCACACGAGGCCGAAGGGAAAAGAACGAAAGCGAGTCGGGGAGAGAGGGAAGGGGGAGAGGGGGAATGCGGTCGCCGGTCGGATTGTCGAAAACGGAAAGAGGGAAGAAAGGAGAGTGTGTCGAGGAAGGGGAGGGGAGAGGTGGTGGTTGTTTTTTGTGTTGACTTGACTATGTTGTTGTTTCCCCCCCAGAACTCAGGTGCAGGCTGTGTGTTGTTAACTGGAATGCGGTCCCGGTAGGTAGGTAGGTGTGGCTCCTGCTCTGGGTTGTGCGATCGAAGTTGTTTGGCCTTGAGTACCTGCGCGGGTGCTGCAGCTAAAGGATGGGACGGGGGTTTTGGTGGGATGAGCTAGCCGCGCCCGCACTGCTGACTTGCTTTGCTGCTGCAGCGCTACCGTGGAACTTTAGTAGGTCAGGTTCCCCAGCGGATGAGTGGGTTCCCCACACACAGACTCTCTTTTTTTCTTGTGCAAGAGGCAAGGTCAAAGGTGCCTTGGGTAAGACGATGGTCGGGTTTTGCGGATGCGGATGCGGACCGCAAGGAAAGACAATGAGGAAGAAACGGCGATGATAAAGACAAAGGTATTATTAGGGAAAGGTCTGCCGCTTCCCGGAGTCTCGGTTGAGGCGGTCGAGCGATGCCAAGGAAGGAAAAAGCAATTGGACTGGCGTGGTTGGGAGGGGGAGAAGTCTCAGTCTCAATCAAGCTCAAGCTCAAGCTCAGGATGAGGCTGAGGCTCAGGCTCGCAGTCTGCGGTGCTCCTCAAGATGATAACGACGAGAGCGGTACGGATGTACACCGTACGCTACACGCAGACCGCAGCTGAATGACTGAGGTGACTGACTAACTCCTTCTCCGGAGTCTGGTTGGATGTTCCCAGCGTCGCAATGCGGTCGGTCGATCGGGAGGAGGAGCGAATGGGAGTGCTGCGGCGGAGAGGGCGGTGGCCGCGAGGGGAACAACAAAGACTCGCGCAGTAAGAGATGGAAAAGAGTGACAAGAAATGTGAAAATGGAAGTTGAACGAAAAGGGTTAAGGGATGTTGTAGGTAGCGAGGGACTAAAGTCGGGTAGATGCAGGTATAATACCTGTACCTTCTCAACTCTGCGGTCGTAGGGAAGATGCGAGTAGCTGCAGCGCGCGCGGTTGAGGCGACACCGGCGGTGATGATGTAAGTAGATACAGTACTGTGTAAGGTAAGGCCCAGAAAAAAGGATGGTTGACAAGAAGGGTAAAAGAATTAATAAAAGGTCCCAATTAATACAAAAGGTCCCAATACCAGCTTCGGTATGAACAGCTACCAGACCGGTACGTCTCTCGCTTGTTTCTTACCTCGTGCTGGCCCTCGATTGCGGTCTCGTCAATTGACTCGCGAGAGGTACACGAAGGCAACTGACGGTCCGGAAGGGAAGAGAGGGACGAAAAAAAACGCGGTCGCGGTTGTCGGCGTCGGCACGAGAATAAGAGGGGTCGAGGGAGGGAAAGGAGGGAGAAGGGGTTAGAGAGGAGAGAGGAGAGAGGAGAGAGAGAGAGGGAGACCAGAACTAGAAGAACAGGACCCAGCAGATGAGGTTTTGACGAGAGGGCCATTTCCTCTCTCTGTGTCTCTCTCCTCTTCGCTTTTCTTCGCTAGACCGCAGACGGGTCCAACTCATGTTCTTGTGCCTAAGACTGAGCCTGTCCATGCCTGTTCGCGACCCAGGGTGTTTGCCAGGTCTCCAACGAACCCAGGCAAGGGGTTCCACCGTGGAGCTGCGAATGCCTGCAACTTCAGCTATGCAATTCGTGTACCTGACAGACTGTGGATTATGCGGAACGGGTCCATGAGTTGTCGCCTGGGATGACGTGACACGATAAGTACTATGCTCCGTACATCTCTGTCATAGGGTAGCCCTTCTTCGAGAATTCTCCCCAATGAAGAAAGCCGACTTCTCGTCAGCCAGTTCAACGCTAGCACGCCGTCGTAGCTCACGCTAGCACTATCGATATTCGCACGCATAGCAGAACACCCCCTCGCCGACCCTTGTTGCTACTTATAAGCCGGCATCGGCTGAACAAGTTCTTGCCATTCCAACTTCCTAGCATCAAGCATCAAGCTCCCCCGGCTGGCCGCTGCTCACCAGTTCGGCTCACAATCATCACCGTTACCAGCCCAGCTCAGCTCAGCCGGCCTCCTTCTGAAAGCTTTCAATTTCAGCATACCTTCGCGAAAGCTTCAACGATACGTCCAGCGGACTACAGCGAAGCCACTGTGACGACAACTACAAGGACGCGGGAATGGGGAAATCAGATTGCGGTCGATGCACAGGCAAGACGCACAAGCCGGGGGTTACATTTCACTTCACTCACAGCGTGCCACGACAGCAGATTGGATACGGACACTGCATGCTATTGTGCCCTCAATCTAAGTTGGACCTCTCCATGATATGTGTTTGAGCATAACCTCCCACACCATCGTGGGAGAAATTCACTGGCTCGTCCAATCTCTTGCTTCCCTCCGGGTCAAACACGCTCAACCCGTAGCCGCAGCCGCAGCCAATCCCAGGGGCCCAATTCAACAACACGACCTCGTCCTCACACGGCCGTTTCCCTCCCAGTATCTTCTTATCTATGCACGTGCATACCGTAAGGTAGTAGACGTGCACAACTGAGACCGTAAGGTAGATACCCCAAGCTTTCTGGGTTCTCAACGCGATCACTCATGCAAGCAAGAAATGGAATCGCGCATCGCATGTCATGGCATCGACAAGGCATGATCGATCCCCAGCTCGCTTCTTCCCCGCCAATCCATATCGCCAATATCGCATCGCTTCAAAACAAGAACACGCAAGTTGTGCGTTTTCACCTGGTGTCCGTTGTCCGCATAACAGACCAATTTTAGTCGGAGTCCACTATTTATGACTCGTTACAAGGTAGCAGGTGCCTTAGCCTGCTTCTCTGCGCCCCTGTGACCACCAATCACCATCGGTATTTCTGTCCACTAGCGTCGAGCGTTCCCAGGGCACCGTGGCATCCCACCTGTCACCTGATTGGCTTCGTCAATGGGGCGCTGTGGGCTCAAGCCACCTACCGTCCGGTTCTGTCACCATTGTGGCTTGATGTGATCTTCTGCCTACCTAGGTTCCAGAACCTAAGGTGAGGTAGGTGGAACTTGGGCGTTGCTTCGTTTGCGACTAAAGAGTCGTCGTGCAAATAAGGCAGGCGTCTGTTGTTCAACAACAAATTTTTCCCACGAACGAAACCGAATACATCAAGCGATCATGGTAGACAGCGCGGCCGCATCCGTCTCCATCTTCAAGAAGCGAGGCGCAAAGGGCAAAGCCAACATCCCGGGCCGCAAGAGGACCGCGACGCCGCCCCCTGCCAACAGCGATTCCAATTTCGAATACTCATCCTCATAAGATGATACGGGACGGCGCGTCAAGAGAATCAAGAAAGAAGGCGCCATCACCGTACCGACAAAAGACCAGGCCGCCGCAAAACAGGACCTCTCTGCCACTGTCTTCATTGCCGACCGCAACGTTCCCATAACGGACATCAACGAGGCGACAAAACACAGCAACTGGTACGAAGATGGCAAGGACGCTCGCTCTGCGAAGAACTCGCTAGGCACAATACGAAACAAGCCTTCGTCACAAGAGCCCGATGGGACGCACAAGGGATTCGCGAACCAGACGTCGTTCATTAAGAAGAATCCGGATGCGCTATCGAAGACAGTAGACCCCATAAAGGCACCCACGAACATCAGAACCATCACCGTCACCGACTTCGCCCCTGATGTGTGCAAAGATTACAAATCCTCGGGTTTGAGGCTTCGGCGACAATTGCAAGTTCCTCCACGCTCGTGATGACTACAAGCAGGGCTGACAGCTGGACAGGGAGTGGGACACCGTCACTAAGGGAAAGAAGAATATAGGAGGTACTGTGGTAAAGAGCGCGGGCCGAACGAAGCCTGATGTCAAACGATGACAATGATGACGAGGAAGCAGTTTTGGAGAATATTCCATTTGTATGCATCATCTATGAGGGTGCATATAAGGCGCCATTTATCACGAGAGGTGCAAGCACTACTTCTGCAAGCCATGCGCGCTGAAGAGGTACAGCAAGGATCCAACGTGCGCAGCTTGCGGTGCAGGGACAAACGGTGTGTTCAACTCTGCGTTTCGTGTATAGAAGGTGTTGGAGTGAAAGCGGGAGCGCGTTGCGAAGCGACGTCAGGATGCAATCGAGGCCGTGGAGGAAATCAGTGACGAGAAAGATAAATAAATAAGCGCGGCTGCATAACATAGATACCAGTGGCTATGATAAGCCGAAATCAGAATGAACTCAAGCACATTACCGAAATGATGGCATAATCAGATATCGATCTGTATCGCTCCCTCGTGCCATTTGTCACTGGTGATGGTGTTATAGTAACTCTTTTTCATTTCCAATCTGCGACATCCCGCGATGTTTCATGCTCTAACGGGTCATTGAGGACAATCGTTCCAGAAAACCTCGTTTAAGATACCTGACACTAGTAGACACAGGTTTCAGGCAGGATCAGCAAGCGCCTGCAAGCCTAAGCGCCTACCTCATTCACCACACACGCCATGCCTCGCTGGCAGAGGCACCACGGCACGTCAGGCCGTTGGAACGGCTTTGACAAATTAATACCTAGCATCCGTGCCCTTCTACCCGCGTCAGGTGAGCGGCCCATGTGCCTCCTGTAACCCACCATCATCTTTTTCGAAAAGGTGAAGGAAGTGAAGGAAGCTCTTCCTTCACCTCACTATCCAATTTCCCGCACCGAGTGTTGTAGGCTGATAAGATAAGCAGCTAGGCCGGCGTCACCCCGCCACCTTCTCCCCTGTCCAATCGTGAGACAACCCCGCCATCCATGTGATCGCCCGGAACAGCTGCCATAGCTCGCTCTACTCCCAGTCACAGACATCAGGCGGAACTTCGCTGACTACATCATACCGGCGACAACAGAGCGAGGCCGCGACGCCAACTTCACCCTCATAAGCAACATTACGATACTATAGCCTAAAGCGCCGGAGAAGACCGCGCGCAACGGATCGCATCGCATCGCAAAGGAACGAAGACATCCCTCCATCCAGACCCCACCATCCTTACGCAATATAACTCACCGACCCCCTCGCGCTTCGCGACGATGAATCTTCTCTACTCAACCGTCAACACCCTTCGCGACCGGTATACCCCGGTTTCGCATAAGTCCACCTTCCGCACGACAGGCCAGATCACTCCCGAGGAGTTCGTCGCAGCGGGCGACTACCTCGTCTACAAATTCCCAACCTGGTCCTGGGGCGACGCCGACTCCGAGAGCCGCCGCGTCAACTACCTCCCGGCCGGAAAACAATATCTCGTCACCCGCAACGTCCCCTGCCACCGCCGGCTAGACGACGACTTCGCAGGCGACGCGGGCCATGAGGAGGCCGTCGTCGAGGGCGCCAAGGGCCACGGCGATGACGATGAGGACGGCTGGCTGCGCACCGGTGGACTCGCGAGTTCCCAGCCGTTGAAGATCAAGGAGGTCCGGACGGTGGATGACTCGGGCAATGTCGGCGAGAGGGAGATCGTGGATGACGACGAGATCCCCGATATGGAGGATGAGGATGATGATGAGGCCATCATTCGTGATGCAGGAGACGGCGGAAAGAACAGGTACGGAGTTGCTTCTGGCGGCTATGATGATGCGCTGCTAACCTCAGCTCAATAGCGGTTGCCGGACATACACCTTGTACATCATGTACTCAACCTACTACCGCACACCCCGCCTCTATCTCTCTGGCTACCTCCCCAATGGCCAGCCTCTGCCTCCACACTCAATGATGGACGATATTGTTGGTGATTATAAGGACAAGACGGTGACGCTGGAGGATTTCCCCTTCTTCGCCAACAACATTAAGATGGCAAGTGTGCACCCCTGCAAGCATGCCTCCGTCATGAAAACACTACTCGACCGCGCCGACGCCGCCTTACGCATCCGCCGCGAGAAGCTTAGGGCCGGCAAGGCTGTGGGCGGTGACCAGGGTATGGAAGGTCTTGTGGATGAACTTGGAAAGCTTGACGTCAAGGATGTCCAGGCTGCTGCCGATAAGAATGACGAGTGGGAGGAGGTCGAGCAGAGCGAGATTGACGAGCAGGAGGTTGCTATCCGCGTGGATCAATACCTTGTTGTCTTCCTAAAGGTATGTATCAAATCCAAGTCCAGGAAGGGTATCAAAGTAGTTGCTGATAATACTGCAGTTCATGGCGAGTGTGACACCTGGCATTGAGCACGATTTCACGATGGGGGTGTGATTACTTCACTTACAATGGTTCTAGGTCAGGAGTCCGGTTTTGTTTTTCTTTTCTTTTTCTATTTCCATATGGCATGAATGCCACTAAGGGTTTTCATTGTGCTACTTGGACACGGGACTAGATTACAAATAACGGCGGTAACGAGAATTCCACTAGACTACCTACGGAGTCAAGACGGTATCTACTTTCACGCAGACAGTTCATCTGTGGTTATGTGAATAAGGATTGAGGCGTGTGAAACAGATGCCATGTTTCATATGACTGGTTCTTTTGTCACGGCTTAGCAGTTGTGATGCAGTAGTTATCTACAAAAGTAAGGTGATGTGTATGAAATGAGCCATTTTCTTTTCCTCACGTGTGAAGTCTCTGTACCCAACCTCTTGCAGCTGCTTTTGGAGCTGCAATCTTTCCACCCCCGACTTTCCATCCACAATAGTACAGCCAGTTAAAAGTCCAAAACTTCCTGTGAGTGAAGTTGGGAGCCAGGCGAGGCCAACAATCCCTCTTAATTTCTACTCAATTGATTAGAGGTAGTAGAGGTAGCAGGTTTACCTGCCCAGCATATATAAATATCAATTCATTCTGAACTCGATCATTCCAACGACGCAATCCGAATGAAGATGCAGAACTGTTACTCCCCACGCCAAGTCTCGCGGGTTTTTCAGTCCGAGGAAAATCCGTCCCGAGGACTTTTCCAGCGTATTCAGCTCAACTACAAGGATAGTGGTGTTCGTGAGGAACCCATCAGGGATAACATGACATCTCACTGTCTTCGGATCTGTGGCTGATAGTGTGTGAGAATTAGCCAGGTTTGAGTCCTTTTTTATAAATACTCATGACTTTTGTAGGTTTCACCAGAACTGGATCCAGTATACGTTTGGAGACGAATCAAGGCAACAGACATATATAATAAAGGTATTATAGTAGATAGGTTGAGGAAGGAAAAGAAGCTATTGTGAAGAGGGAGCCCTGGAGGAGAGATATATCGCGGCAGGGTGGTTATGTAAGCCGAGGCTTATATAACCTCTCTACTGTGGGCTCCTGGGTCCCAGGCCTTGGGAGACCTGGTGGGCTGGGCCTTTAGTGGCCCAGTATATTAGGTGAATATCCCAATACTAGCAACTTTTACTTTTATACTAAGATTCACCTAAAGTCCACTACTCTTATATATATAAATTAAATAATAATAAATAACTAAAAATAACTAAATTTATTTATTAAATTCCTTATTACTTATTTATTTAGGTAACTTATTCTTTTATATAAATTATAATTATATTTATATTAATTAAGTAGTATAGGGTAGTATTAAGTAAGGCCTTTATAAAGGTATTAACTAGGTTATTTTTACTATTAACCTAGTAAACTTTAGAGAGTTTATACTACTTATATAATTAGTAGAGGGTTATAATATTAATTATAAAGTACTTCTCCTTTATAGTACTAAGCTTTATAAGGTACTTATATAGTAAGTATAAGTTTATATATATTATTATAGGGATAACTTTAGTAATATATAGCTTTATTATAATTTAGTAGAGAGTAGTAGAGATTATAAAAGTGAGGTTAGCTCTAATAACTATAGTATAAATTTTATTAATTAATATATTATAAATAACTCTCTTATACTTTATTAAGTTATAATAGAGAATATTCCCTTTTAGTATAAAGGTGGAGTTATTTATTATTTTATTAACTAGGATAATAATATAGCCTAATTATAAAGTTAAATTATAATTATTTATAAAAGATTTATTTATAAATATAAAGAGTTTTATAAAGAGTAATAATAGTAAAATAAATATAAAACTATAATTTAGGTTTACCTTAAGTTACTAGAGGCACTTATTAAGAGTTATAATATACTTATTAGTAGGGTCCTAGTACTAAGTAATAGTAAATAAATTAAAGTAGGCCTTAAGTTAATAAATTAAGGTAATATAAACTCTATAGGCTCTCTACTCTATATATTACTACTTTTTAGAGTTATTCTTAATATTAATAATATTAATTTTAGTACCTTAACCTTTTTAATAAAGTATAATACTCCTACTAAGTAATAATAAAATAGTACTACTATTAAATATAATAAGAGTACTAAGTAAGAGCCTCTTCTTAGGCTTAATTATAAACTTAGCCTTTATTAACTCTTTCTCCTTAAGAGCTAAAAATAACTTAGTAAATAAACTAATAGTATTATTAATTTATATACTAATAATAATAAAGTAAGAACTTAAGTTAAAGGTAATAAGGAAATAGGGGTTAAAAGTAGAGGAGATTATTTATAACTTATTTTAATAATAAGTATTATATATAGCCTACTAATAAATACTAGCTTTAGTAATCCTATAAAGAGACTTTATAATTTTTATAATAATACTAAGAGAGTACTAATTATAAATTTAATTAGGGAGGTAGGTATAAATATTATAAGTTAAAGTTATTTAGGATTAAATATAGACTTAAGTAATATCCCTAATCCAAAGTAAATAATTACTACTAAGAGAGGGAGTAATAACTAAGAGTAAATATAAATTATAATATTAAATAGTAGGTAATTAAGTTAATATTCTATATTTCTTAGTATTATTAATACTATAAATAACTAAGTAGGACTTTTTAAATAGAATTATAGTTTTATTTTTAATTTTATTAATTATTTAGGAGTAAAATAAATAGTTATATTACTTAGAGGAATTAAATATTTTAAAATAAAATACTTTATACTCTAAAAGAGTATTAATTTCCTTCTCTTATAATCTTTAAAAGGGGAGACTATTATTAATAATTTTACTATTTTTATAAAGCTTAATAAAGAGAACTAAATTAGCCTTCTCCTTAAGTAATAAAAATACTTAGTAATTAGTCTCCTATTTAAAAATATTAATAATTTAGGAGGTAGTAATTACCTTATAAGGGTAGCCTTAAGGGTATTTAGTAGTAGTAAGAGTGGGGGTGGGGCTGGGGGTAGGGCTGGGATTAGGAGTGGGCTTAGCTTTAGGGGTAGAGTTAGAAATAGGATTAGGGTTAGGGGCCTTATTTAGGGGAGTAGGAAGGGTAGTGGGATTAATAGCTTTAGGATTATTCTAATTCTTATAAAATAGTTTTACTATTATAGTGGGAAAATCCCTAGGGCTTTAGAGTAAATTAATAGTAATTATTTTACCTAAAATAATAATTAAATAATAAGAGCCTTATTATTTATTTTTTTTATAATAAATATAAATAAGGAATTAAAGGGAGAGAATAATAATATTATTAATTATAGGGCTATTTTAAGTAAAGAGAGTATTTATAATTTTATACTTTATAATCTCTTTTTAGAAATTAGTTATTATATTATAAATAGTTTTAACCTAGGTAGTAATATTAGAGGGAGGGGTAGAGTTATTATTAATATAGGGGTAAGTACTAAAAATAAAGAGAGTTAGAATTAGGTTATTAGGCCTAGTAGTATTATTAATAGTCTTAATAACTATTTAGAGGGCTAGTGGAGGTTAAATATTTAAGAATTCCTAGTGGATAATAATATAGGCCTAGTAGAGAGGGCTATAGTAGTACTTAGTTTTATTAATTTAGTAGTGGGCTTTAATTAGGACTACTTTTATAATTATAGTTATAAATTAGGTATTCTATTTAAATATTTTAGTAGTAAAGTTAAGGCTAGTATTAGTAATAATATAATTTAAAGAGCCTTAGTAAATATAAATTTAATAGAGGTAGAGAGTCTTTTATATTATTTTAGTAAATAAATTACTTAAAAAGTATACTATATTAAAGTTTATAGTAGTATTAATAATATAGAGAGTTATTTTATTTTTAAGGTATAAAATATTATAAATAATCTTATAATTAAAGTAAATATTATTTTTTAGTATAAATTTAAAGTAATAGGGAGTTCTAGTATTTATTTAGTAGTATTAATAGACCTTTATTAACTACTTAATTATAACTATATAAATAGAATAACTAGTATACTAGAGGAGAGTAGCTAGCTTTACTATAGAGAAGTAGCCGAATTAGTAGTGGAGCTAGTATAGCTCTATATTAATTAAAAAGTTATTATAAGTAAAAGTTTACTTATTATTTAGTAAAAGTTAAGTATAGCCCTATTTATAAATAATTAGAGTAGTGATTTTACCCTAAAAGAGATAATTGTGGAGGTTATTAAAATAGATACTTAATTAATTTATATTCTTTAAGTAGAGTAAAAATAATATATTAGAGGGTATTATATAAAAAATTATTTTACTAAAGATTATTAAAATAATAATAGTACTAGAGGAGTTCTTAAAGGGGCTATTACTAAATTAAATTTATACTTAGTTAGTAGTAGTTATATTAATTAAAATAGTTAATTTTATTTATTATAGGGCTATAATTTATTATTAGCTAGTTATTAAAACTCTAGTAGTACTTAAATTAAGTATAATACCCTAAAAAACTTCCTCTAAATAATAATTATTTAGTATAAATAACTAAGTGGGAGTTAAATTTCTAGGTAGAATAAGTTAAGTTAATTTAAGTATAGGGATTTTAGGGCTAGTAATAGGGTTAAAACTTATAACTATATAGAAAGTTACCTAATTTAGGAGAATTTTAGTTAACTTAGTACTATTAATTATAAAGAGAGATTTAGTATAATAAATAGTAAAGTTAAATAAATCTAAGTAATTCTTTTACTAGTAGCTCTAGAGGTATTATTAGACCTTATTATTTATATTAGGCCTATTAAGCTTACTATTATTATTAGTATTATTATTATTACTTTTAAAATACCCTAAAAAGGTAGAAAATTTATTCTTAATAATATTTTATAAGTACTTAGACTTAAACTTATTAAAATTATTAACTTATTTAACTTTAGAATACTTCTAACTATAATAGCTAGGTTTCCTATAAATCCAGTATTACTTAATATTATTATAGTAGTTATTATAATTTAATAGAGAGTACTAAGAGTAGTTTTAGGGTATAGAGTAATAATTATTACTCTAATTATAATAAAAGTCACAATTACTACTACTCTAAAAGTATTAATTTATATAGAATTAGTTAATCCCTTTAATATTTTTATTATTAATAGGGAACTAGCTAATATTTTTATTTATCCTTAAAGTTATACTAATAGTACTCTAAAGGGAGTTATATAGCTCTTAAATACTAATTAGAGGTTTATAGAGTGCTAACTTGTACTCCCTAATGCCCTAGTAGGCCTTAATAAACTTATTATATAATACTACTTTATTCTAAAATTCTGGGCTTAGTACTAGCTTTAGTATTATAAGTGTTTTAAATAATATTTTAAGAACTTCTAATTTAGGCTTATTAGGGTACTAGTAAATAAGATTAGGTAGGGTTATATTAATTTAGAGGGTCTTATTAGTAAGGTGAAATTCCTTATTCTTAAAGTAGGTCTTTATATTATTAACTATTTAATTAAAGGGGGGGAGAATAATTATACTTATAATATTATAAAAATAAAAGTCTTAGGTCTTATTTTTTAGTATTAGTAAAAAGGCTTTATTATATTATAAGTAATTAATACTAGCCTTAATATAATAATCCTAGAAAATAGTAAGCTTTAAATTTAAGATATTTATAAGCCTACTATTATATTTAAGGTTATTACTATTATAAAACTTAGTTAAACTCTTAAGTTAGTAGGTAATAGGAGGCTTATAAGGCTAGTAAGTAATATAAGACTAGGTAAAGAGGGGTAAATAAAGTCTAGGTAACTTAGTAGTAGAGTAGTAATTTTCCTTAAGAATAGGGGTATTTTAAGGTATATTCTAGGGATTTAAAGTAGAGACTTAAGTAAGAGAGGGAGTTTTTACTAAAACCTTAGGAGGTTAAGTAGAGAGAGAGAGATTTTAAGGGGGATCCTAAGTAAAAGTAATAAAAAATAATAGAGGCTCTATAAAATCCCTATAGAATTTAAGGTCTTTAGTAATCCAAGTAATAATAAATAAAATAATCTTTTAAATAGAGATAATATTATTCTTAGTTTATAAGTAAAAGTTATTTTATTTAAGAGTTTTAATAATCCTAACTTTAATTATTATTCTCTAAATAGAGGGGATAAAAACTCTATTTTATATAAGTATTTTATAGAGAGTCTTTATTATATAGGGGTTAAGATAATTAAAAATAGGGAAATAATTCTTAAAGTCTAATTAAAAGTTAGTTAATAACTACTTACTATATATATTATACCTAGTATAGTAATTAATAAAAAAGGTAATAAAATTAGTAATTTTAAGGGGATTTATTTTATTATTCTTAAAGGTAGTGATTTAGCTATATATACTTAGGTTAATAAGGCCTTTAAAATCTTCCGGGATAAGTATCCAGCTACTTTAGTATAGGGCCAGTGAAGCTGGGTGGGATTTAGAGGCTTTAAATATCTTACTAGTACTTAAGACTCTTCTCCTAGCTTAGTTTAGGACTTATTAGATATACTTATGTGAAATAGTATTCTTCTTTGGGGTAATTACTTTGGGCTTTAATAGGGTAGGATTTTTATAATATATATAGTTAAGTAGTCTTTTACTAGGGGTTTTAATTAATATATATAAGTAATTAGAATAATATTAAAATAATAAGAGTAAAATAGGGGAAATAGAGAATAAGAGTAATATTAGTAGGGTAATAGTATAGAGCCTTAGGCTATAGTAAGTAGTAGGTTAGTAGGAGCCTTTAGAGATCCTAATTCTTAGTAGTAATTATAATTATTTAATTATAAAGAATTATTATTATTCTAAGTATTTAAGAAAAGTAATAGAGGGCTAATTTATAATAAAATAAAGTTAAAAATAAGGCCTAAAATAAAGAAATAGAGAATAAAAGGGTATTCTAATAAGAATATAGTTTTCTAGTAGCCTAGTAATAATTCTATAGTGAATTTACTAAAGGGATTTAGTAGTGGATTTACTAAGGGATTTTATAGTTTCTTTTAGGCTATAAAACTAAGAGTAATATTAAAAGGGATTTATAAATTTAAACTAGGGTAGTTACTTTAGTATTAGCCTTTATTACTAGGTTATTATTATTATAGCTTAATAATTTATAAATAGAATAAAAGGAGTTATTATTAAACTCTAGTTTAATAAAATTAATAATATAATAAGAGATAAAGTATATAAATAGGTAGGGATAATATATAGAAGTAGGTCTTAGTAGTAGAAAGTAACTAAAATAATAGGCTTAAATAATAGTATAAAAGCTAAATTTAAGAGTGAAAAATAAGCTTAAAGAGAGGGTAAAGAGTAAGCTTAAAGGGAGTTAAAAGTAGGTAATAGTTTTATATAAGGTGGGAAGAGTAGAGAGTATAGTTTTATGATTTTTGGAGTGAGAGATTATAGAGATATTAGTAAATTTTATAGAGGTATTTATAATCTAGTGTAGTTTTAAAGTTATTATAAGGTGGAATAGGCTATAGTTCTTATAATATTCTAAGGGGTAAGTTAAAATATTATCTAGAGAATTATAAGGACTTTAGAGGCTTAGTTATAGAAGTAAGGAGTTAAAACTCTTTTAAATTATTATCTCTATTAATATATTATTTATATTTAAAATAAGTTTTACTAAGGTTAAATTAAATAAAATATTATCTTATTAATAATAATAGGTTTTACTAATTTATAGTTAAATATATAAAAGAGGGAATTCCTTTTTTATAGTAGTAAAAATAGTAAAATTTTACTAAATAGTAAAAAATAATAAAATTATTACTAAAATAGTAAAAAGTATAAAGTTTACTATTAATTAGTATAGGTTTCACTAGAACTAAATCCAATATATATTTAGAGATAAATTAAGGTAATAAATATATATAACGAAGGTATTATAGTAGATAGGTTGAGGAAGGAAAAGAAGCTATCACGAAGAGGGAGCCCTGGAGGAGAGATATATCGCGGCAGGGTGGTCATGTAAGCCGAGGCTTATGTAACCTCTCTGCCGTGGGCTCCTGGGTCCCAGGCCTTGGGAGACCTGGCGGGCTGGGCCTTCAGCGGCCCAGCGTATTGGGCGAATATCCCAACAACTTTATTAAGTCTAAATCTCGTGTCAGTCCCGAGTTTTCGGTGCATGCATCTATCTCAAGAACGAACGACCTTGAGCATGGATTCGATTGTTTTGTTATCACCTTACAGCATGTCCTCCTACCCGCTTCTTACGTCGCCCCCAGAATGACTAGCACGGTGAGAAACGGACTATCCTACGGGTAGCTGTAGGGTGCCTGGCAATGGGTGATCTTCGTCTCGATACAACAACGCTTTCACAACGAGTGACGCTGCCGGCTGGGTTTCTCATGCATATTCGGGCCCAGAGCCGTGCTTTCATTCTCATTTGTATAAACAGACGTCTAGGCCCCATCTAATTTATATATGAAACCTGAACGGCAAAACCATCAAAGTTCGTAGCGAGGATATCCAGCTTCAGCGTTCTAAGAAGTGATGGTCTCAACGTGGTAGGCGGGAACCCTGACGATATCCCAAAGGAAACAGCGTCATAATTCGTGTCGTTGAGCAGGGCTCCTCAAGGTCGTGGCAGAATAGCGTTCGACAGACGCAGACGGGTTTGAAGCTTGTGGGTTCGTGCCATCCGACAAATCGGGCTGCCTGGATGGCGCTCCAGCCAGAGAAGTACACCTTTTGGCCACCGGTCATCGCTCTTGGAGTCCTGCTGCGACGACTTCTGTGGCAAGGTCAATGAGGTTTCGAGGAAGTCCCAAGCAAGATCACCGACGCAATGATCTTCGCAGGGTCGGAAGCCGAGGCATCGGTTGAGCCGGTGCTGAGGAGCAGCTCGCTGTTGTCTTTCCATAAGCAAGACTTGGTGTCTCTTTCCTACGGTCTGCCTGGTGATCCCAGACAGAGAGTATGGACAGACGCATTGACCTAGGAAGTGCGAAAGCGGGAGCGCAGGTGATTTGATAAGAGAATTGTTCTGAAACGGTCCATTCATCGACGACAAGTCAGGTGGTCTTCGTCGACTGAAGGACGTCGGTCTCGAAGATCAGGTTGCTTTGGAATTCTAACGAGAAAGACCGTGAGGCAATGTAATGGGAAGGCTCGTGAGAGCAGAGCTGTCTTCCTTTTTGCTCAGGGAAGATGATTGCAAACTTCATCGTAGACATGCCATCGAAATCCATGAGGGCATCGTCATCAAAGACTTCAAGAGGCTAGGCAAACACATTGGTATGGAAGGGAAGCGCTATTCCACAGGAGAGGAAGGGGAATGTCAAGCCCGTCGAATCTCACGCCCTCTGTACGACATTTCAGATACTCCCCATGAGTAACCGTTAGACATTCCGGATCCGACCGCAAGTCACCAAAGCCACATATATATATATGCTTACGCATGGGAAGACTTCTTTTTCGGGTGACAACTGGGCAGTCAGAACCAGCATAAACAGCCATTACACGTGTAAGCAACCACTCTCTCGACTTCACTCTGAAAGTCTCCATCTCTTCTATGAGCTTGACAATTGCTGGAGCATCTCGTTCTTCGACCAGAGAGCTGGCTGTCATCGATTCTCTGCGGTCATCCATTCTTCGACCAGGTCACTTTCGGGTATGGTAGAGTCGAAGCTCTCCTTGGGAAGCTCGGGAAGAGCTGTAAGCATGCACGGACAACATGTACGGGATCAGTTGAACTTGTTGATTATCTCGGGCTATCAGAGAAGGGGGTTTGCCGCCAGGATAACAGCGTTTCCGATCAACTGACAAATCACCACCCATGAACGTGCTTGGCGAACGAAGCCCGCGCACGACGTATCAATAATGCCCATATTCGCGTGTACCATATGAGGTATGTCCAAAGCTCCATCCAGGGTCCCGAACTATTCCGCGAAGAATGTTCAGTACCTTAACGAATACCGTCACATGTCGAATCCCGATCACCGGAAACATAAGCCCAACGTTACAAGATGACATCTTTCGATATCCCCATGCGACTCCGCGTGAAATATCAACTCTCCAATCCATTCAGAAGACATGAAAGTTTTCCTCTACACCGCATTAGCAAGACGGGGACTTGAAAACCCACTGGCTATCTGCATGCCAAGTGTCGACTCTAGATTTGTAGGTGAAGTCAAGGGGGGGTAGCACAATACGTCCTCCAATTACCTACTCCATGACACAAACTCCCTTACCCAGTAAACAGCCTCCCGGGAACCGACATGCCAAACTCTCCGCCCCTCCGAGTACAACATGTATCTTTTGCCTACCCCGGGGCGGGGAAGGGGGGGGGACCGAACCCCGTCCTCCGTCTACGGCGCGGGTTGGCCGAAACATCTGTGTGTCGTGACCGGCGCTGACAACCGCTCCATGTCATGTTCGACGCTCCCCCTCGACGCCTCGAACTCAGCAAACCAACTTCGACGACACTGAGCCTCCTTCCTTCCCAACCACATATTCAATATCACATGCCCGGCGTATTTCCACAGCATTCCCCTCCTTGTGCAACATTCCATCCCACCCGCCTTTTCCCTTCCATCCCGAGGGCAAGGCCATGCGACCGACCCAATCCGTCCCGTCCTCTCACATCCTGTCCATCCGGTGCAGACACCAGTCTAAACGTCTGAACCACTAACCCCCTAAACCCCCCCATCTAGCAATTCAAAAGAACGCAATACCTCTTACCACCGCCTTTGACATAGTCTCTCCATATCGATGACCATGGCACGAAGCGCATGCCACGCGTCCCACTCACTCCGCCCTAAAAGCAGCCTCACGCGCCGCCAGATCGACCATATCACGACGCCAACACTAACGCTCAAACTAACGCAGAGCCCGTTCCCTCCACATCCAGCCCGCCCTCACCGCGGTCACATTCTATGCCCTCCCTCGAAACCAAGAAGTTGGAGGGGGGGGGGGGGGGGGGGCGGCATCTTGGCCTGGGAAGACGGGGGAATGTGAAAGAAAAGGAGGGCCGGCGTGAAGTAGTTGAGCCCTCCCCTCGGTCCCCTCAAACACCCGCATGACGAATGTGTTGCCTGACAGGTCGTCCCTCCCCAAAAACCAACCCTTCCCCCCTAGTCTTGCCGACATACCCGCTTACCACCGCGGTCTTGGCAGAAGCTTGACCCGATGTCCAACCACGCGAGCCTCAAAACGGCCCTACTGCGTTACTCTGCTCCTTATCCCAGTGCCTTGATGTCGGTTGTGGATGGACCGACTAACACAACTAAACCAGCGCCCCGCCGTCTTCGGCCCGCAGAGCAATGCCTGGTATGAGAAAAAAAGAAGAGAAAGGGAAAAAAAACCAGCTCAGCAGTTCTGAAGCCTCCGAGGACTCTTCGCGTAGGGGACCAAATGCTCTCCCCGACCCAGTGACTAAAACCCCCTCCGATCCCGACATATCCGTGAAATCCATAGAAGACAAAAACCTCGAAGGCGGTTTCTCAAAGCACAAGAAGGTAAACTTCAGCTCTTCCCGACTTGGCGTGCGGCCAGCTTCATCGTGCCGCCGCGGACATGCAACCCCCATCAAGAACCCACACCGCCGCTCGTCCCCAAGGAATGCCCGGAATCAAGATCACACCAGCAGGGACGCCCGTTGCGCCAAGCCGGGCATCACAGTCAAACACCCCTTCGCTTCGGTCCCGCGTTTTCGTCGCTGCAGGTTTAGTTTCTTCGGGCGGACTAATAACACAAACAATGGAAGACCACTAACGGCATCAACTGGCGTTGTGGCAGGAGAGAGGGAAAGCGGGGCGGTGAGGAGGCCGGGCGTGCGGGCACGTAAATTCGCAAGGCCTTTTTTTTTCTCACACCGGCGGCCACCAGCAGCACATGCATTGCAACGGAGCGCCAGCCAGTCAGGTAATATATGCCATCACCACCTACCTCAGCCCAGCCTATTGAAATGTGAAGAATGCACACCGGCCAAAACAACCAAGGCAAGGCCTAAAGCTTGTCCGTCTGTTTTTTGCTGCTGTCTTGCGCAGCTCATGCATTAGGCCGACGTATTCAGCGCGTCGCATCGTCGCACGTTGGATCCCTCCCCTTTCAGCCTAGAAACCCGGAACCCGGATAGCATGTTAATTCTTTTCCCTCCATAGGATAATTGGACAACACATGCTGTGATTCTTCTCCGGCTTGAACGATGAGCAGGGACCGGTGTGGAGAGGAGAGAGGAAGAGGAGGAAGGAGGGGGCGTGTTCCTCAGGTACGCATGAACGAAAGTATTACATAGATATAGTAGTAAGCAAACCGCCGTGTCTCTGACTATCAAACTCGTGGACACGATATCCGGGAGAAAGGCAGCACTAGCTCGAGAAGACATGAGATGCGCACAGGGCTGGGCTGGGCTGGGCTGAACCGGGTTGACATAATCATTGATTTTGGGGTCTTTGTTGCCATGATGACGGATAAACCACCCACCCAGTCTGATAAGCATTGAAAATCTAGATTGGGCCGGCTATCCATTTTCAACCAGTCGTTTTTCAGCTTGGCTGAAATGTTTGGGCGTTGTCCACTATTTACACTAACAACTGACCGGCCGGCCGACAGTCCACAACCCTCACGATAACACACAAGACATCAGGTCCTCTCTCTCTCTTTCTCTGTCCCTGATTGTGTGTGGGTGTGTGTGACGAGATACATGCTTGCCCCAGATGTGTGTAAGGTGCCTTGCTGCGGGGAATGTCGCGTTCCCCCGCCTTAGCCGCGAGGAGCCACATACATCGTACCGACTCAACTTGGCGAATCCTGCTCGGGTCCATGGACGAGCATACTTTCAGACACTTGGTAAGGGCCTTTCAATTTCCAGGCAAAAGAACACAAATTAGGTTGGTCATATACCTGTTTTTCATTGAATCTTGTGAGACCTTGCGTACTCTCTTTGAATTTGGTGCTTTTGTCTATGGCCATAAAGCTACACTAGTAGTAATGTATGTGTCTAAACACTGTTCTCTCTCCCTCTCGCGTGCATGTCACTATGAACTGTCTGCTCGCCTGCGTCAAAGAAAAAGGATTGATTATGTACGGCAACCAACGCACGAATCTCCCTAGTGCCATCTCCTAGCCTAAGGTATGTCTCTCGTGTGCATGTAGGTCCTTCTTTGTAAGCGTATCTAGGCTTGTTGCCCCTGTTGCCCCATAAATTATTGGGTTCTACCTTAGGTACCCTCCAATTGAAAGTTGGTTTGGGGGGGGGGGGGGGGGGAGAGAGAAAAAAAGGGGGCCACCCTCCCAGGCTTACTCTGAAAGCCTCTGTAAACGCCGGTTATGTTGAGTGCGTCGCGCTATGGGCTCATTGACTGGAGCCAACGCGTAAAATGAAAATCGCGGCTATGCATATCAAAAGTGTGATAATTCGTACAATCATGGCCGAGTGTGGTCAATAACCAGCCTGGCCGGGCATCTTTCCTAAGGAATGACCATGGCTCTGGAGCGGAAGGTGGTTGTGGCAGAACACCTTGTTGAACAGCTTTGCGTCATTCTTCTTCGATGCATCGATAATGGTTGCCGGATCGTCGTAGGATTCCAGCTGGCAGCACTCAAGGGTCTTGACCCAAGTACTGCTCATAATCTCAGAGATGCTAGCTCTTTGGTCGGGATTGGGGTTGAGCATCTTGAGCAGGACGCGGCGGAAGACAGGTGGGTAGACATAATTGTCGAATGGAGGAAAGCAGGGATAGTCTTGATCCTTCATCTGAGGGTTGGGCTCCGGGTGCTTTTTGTTCCATTTGGTCCATCCCTGGCACAGCTTGTCGTAGAACTGGTTTCCGGCCTCCGCCCTCTTCCACAGAGCACCGCCGAAGCAGAGATAGATGCCTATAACGCCGGCGCTCCAAACGTCAAGACCACGAGGGTCGTATTGGCGGTCCTTGGAGAGGACCTCAGGAGCTACGAAGGGCTCGCTACCGCACATGCCGGGTGAGCACAAGCGGACTTCGCACATGTTCCTGCCACATTGTCCGCCGGCTTCCCGAAGGCCGGGGTGAGTACCAGAGAAGACTTCCGAGACACCGAAATCGGTGATCTTGAGCTTGCTGTCCTTGGTGATGAGTAGGTTCTCGGGCTTGATATCGCGGTGGGCAATCCCATTGCTGTGGAGATAGTTGATGCCCTGGAAAAGTTGCTTCATCAAGCAGAGACGGTCTTTTTGTCGATCTTCCTGTCGTAAATACTTTGCCTCTAGAAGCGTGAACAAATCGCCTGCTCCGCAATACTCCATGACGTGATTCCAGCGGCCATGATCGGTGCAGAGTCTGAATGTCTCGACGATGTTGGGGTGGTGCAAACTCTTGGCAATGCTGTATTCGGACTTGATCTTCTTCTCGTACTCTTCTTGTGACTCTTTCTTCGTCTTACCCCTGAACTCCTTGACGGCATAAAGCTCTCCGGGGTTTTCCTTTTTGCACATAAGGGTAACTTTTGACGTAGCGCCCTTGCCAAGGTGCTTGCCATGGCGTCCAAACTTGGACGTGTAATCGTATTCTTTGGCCAGCTCGCCGACGTCGACCTGGAAGTCATCCGGAAGACTCAAGCTGAGACGTCGGGCCTTGATACCAACACCGGCATCAGGCAGTTGCGCCCAAGGAGAGTTCTTCTCCAAAGGAAGGGCAGGGTCGGCGTGGTGAGTTGTTACCGGCGTTTGGCGTGGGACGTTCTCGAAACTGCTGGCACGGCGTCTGCCGAGAAACGCCTTGTGTTTTGGCTTCTCTCGTCCGGGAACATTGGCGTTGACGAAGTTAACTGCACGTCCTCGTAGAGAAATTCCGGTTGATGCGCGATTCTTCTTCTTGAAGTCATCGGTCGTGGGCACGAAGAAGGTCTCCTTGTAAGAGGAAGCGACTTCGACGGGGATGCCCGGGGAAGGAGGTGTGTTAGACCTCGTAGTGTTGTGTGAAGTATTCATGGAGAACCGTCTGTCGCTGCTCTTGGGAGGACACGAGTCGACCAATGCACTCTCGGAAGCGCCAGTAGCCTGGTCAATGGTGAAGCCAAGATCGGGTCTGTTGACAGACGAGTTGGATCTCCGGAACATGTTGGACATGGTCCGTTTAAAGCTGGAAGTCGAGCCTCGGGTGGGCCGCCTGGATAGCGGAGTTGGTGGCGTATCTTGGTCAGCAGGAGCAGGGGCTGGGGCTGCCGTATAAGCGGTTGGTGGTGTCGCGACCGAGGTGGTGGCAGCGGTGTCGACTAGTAGAGGCTTTGGGGTGGTGGTCTGCGCCGGACGGACGTCGTGATCCTGACTCGGGCGAGTGGTAAACTCCTGCGACTGTCTCCCGCTGCTAATGGGGGTCACAGGCTCGTTGGGAGACTCGCTCTCGGATTCATCGGCTTCGAGGATGGGAGAAGTGAGGTCTGAGGGAAATTGACGAGGAGATGAGGACAGGCTGCTTTTTTGTTGATTTGCGGAATGTGGCTGTTGCTCGTCTGTCATCGCAAGCGATATCATTAGCGCCGCTGCTAGCCAGGGATGCAACGGACGGAAACAGGGCGACTTGGAGGCGGAAGCTGAATGACGGAAGGGCTTTGACTGTAGGGGGGGAAGAGTGGCATTGGGTTCTTTGGGGGGATGCAGAGGCCACCCGAACGTACCTTGGGGGATGGGCTGGGGGACAGCGACGCTGCTGGGGAGGATGGCAGCCATTGCTATCGTATTATGTCCGGTGGACAGGACGACTGGCAGAAGGTTGCCGGATGCTGGTGCTAATGGAAGTACTCTGATCAAGTATGGGCCAACACGTAATTGGACCAAACAGCAAGAAGACTTGGTGCTGGTACAGATGCTGGTGTAGGGAGGTGCCGCTGGCGTGGGCGCTCGTAGTGCCGCCGTTGTTAATGTAGGTAGTTGCGGTGACAGGTTTCAGTGGTTTCCGCGGCGTTACCGAGGGGAAGGTGGTAGTGGGTGTAGACGGCTAGGCTTGGTCGAAGAATGCCCCCCCCCCAATTATCGGGCCCGACGCACCAACGTGAGCGAGTCGATAAGTCGAGTCGTGTTTAGCCAAGGTGTGTTCGCGAGGGCCGAGGCCAAGTGATCCAAGGATGCGAGGAAGGGAAGGGATGTCGACGAGGGGGGAGAGAACGGCCAAAAAGTATGTTGAATTTCGTGGTCCTTATCCCATGGCTTGTGGCTGCATGTGTTTAGCACCTTGTGTCGTGTTGCTATCGGGCCCGTTCAGGTTCCTTTTGATGTGTCGAATCAAACTGCTGGAGGCTTTGAAAAGCTGTTTTCTTGCAGGAAAGCGGCAGACAGATCGAGCCTTTCGCGGGATTGTGTAAGCGCTGGCCAAGAAGCTGGTACTGGGTCTGTTGGGCACGCGAGCCTGTACGGTTTCTGTCGAAGAAGCAAACACGTCGGACGCTCGTCTGGGGAAAACGGCGACCGGTGTCTTTGGTGTTGAGGTAAGGGTGACTGCAGGTGCCAGTAGCAGTATATATGCAAAAGCAACGTGATCCTGGTGATTGATCTCTTCCTGGTGGGTGAAGGTCGAAATTGGCGATGAGGTAAGAGATGAGGTCGATAGGAAAGAATATTATGAGAGAGTTAGGTCAGAGGTGAACGAGCGCGGAGGGGAAGAGAAGGGCATGACAATAGCTCAAGCGTATTTCAGAAATCGACTTGGCGGCTCGGGGTGGGAAGGCTGCGAGTTTTGAATCTTTTGAGGGACACATTCGCGAGAGAACGAGAAAAGGGAAGGGGGGCAGCGATTTCTCGATTTGGATGAAGATACCTAAGGTAAGCTAGGGGAAGACCCCCCGCTGTTGCTGCTGCTGCTGCTGCTGCTGCCGCTGCCGCTGCCGCTGCTGCGCTTAGAGGGGCGTGGATATTGGAAAAAGAAAAAGACGTCTATGCACTACGTACCTACCTTGCTTGCCCGATGGGGCTGGTGTGGGTGACGAAAATGGAACGCAGAGCTGTGCGAAAATTGGGTGTGATATGGGGATGGCGATAGGACGGGTACCGGACACCAGGCACGGAGTACGGAAGAGGGCACGCATCCACATCCATGATGAGTACGTTATGATGTACCTCACTTATCAGACTACGGCGGTTTCCAAAGGCAAAGGAAGGGAAGGGTTCCCAGGTTGAACTTGTGATTGGGATTGGGGATTGTGGATGGAGACAATGGGGATGAGGGGAATTACTTCAGTGTAAGTAAGCCCGAGGTACTTAGGGGAGGCAACATGAGGATGTGACTGGCTCGAGGAGTACCCAGGATGGTGGCGGCTTTGGTTTTGGATTTTTTTCTCAATTGCGCTTCCGCGGAAAAGAAGCTGGCTGCAGCAGCTTCCAGAGATATTATATCTCACAGAGGAGCTTGGTGGAAGCTGTAACTACACCTCCTCCGGGGTTTCAATAGTTAGTGCGAACAGGGTCCCACTGTTAATGTGACTTCAGAGACTTACTGCTAACAAAAACAGAGGCCCCCTTGCCGCGCTAACTATTGAAACCCCGGAGGAGGTGTACCTTACCGTTAAATATATATCTGGTGGATGGACGATTGACACGAACATTGAAGACGGGAGTACTTGCTGGATTTAAGGGGGGAAAGGCAGCCAGACATATTATGCCAAGAGCCAAGCCTGGACCACGTCTAATATCTGAGAAGAGATCCAATACCCGGCCAGGATTCGCGAAGGTTACTGCCAAGATGTGCGCAGCCAAGGGAAGACACAAAACACAGACTGGTGAGCAGTGACATGAACTGCCTTTGAGGTACGGTATCCATGAGGTACAATTGTGATAAGCAGAAATCTCTCCTGCTCTTTCCCTTTCTTGGCATTTGTTTCTCCACTGAACACCACGACCAAGACCGCGACCTGCTTGAGATAACCTTGACGGTGTTAATGGATGAAAAGAGTGGGCCTGGAGAACGCCCTACCTACCTACCTACCTTAGGTAGTGTAGTGGGTTTCTGGGGGTCCACTCCACTGGCTGATTTGCTGCACCGATGAGCCCTGCCCTAGGCACCTTTCCTACCCTGCCACGCCCACCTATCTATGTCAAAGTGAGCGCTTCGCTTCGTAAGGGTATCCTCCGCAGTCAATTCGAGAGGACGGCACCTCATGCTCTGCTGTGCTGTGCTACTGCAGTATAATGATGCACAATACCAGAGCCGTGGCTTCGCTCTCAAGGCTCCCTGCTCTACCTCGCCCGTCATTGTCAGCCTGTCAGTGGCCTGCCCCCGGACGTGACCGAGGCGATAAATGATCAAAAACCACTGCCGTCACTGAAGAGACCGCTGATCATGCCAGGAACAGCATGAAGGCGAAAATACCCCGAAGCATGGAAGCCCGACAGAAGCCCTTAAACCTTCCAGCTTTCTTGCCTGTGACAGGACAAGTTGGAACGGCGATCAGGAAGAAAGAACGATTGCAGCAACATCTTGCGGCTATTAGCCCTCCAGCGGATACCTCGAGTCTGCATGAGGTATCCGAATCGAATTCCTAAGCCAATCTAATACGTACAACTTGGATATGTATCTGTAACAACAACCTCCAAACATAGCTGCGCTGAGGTTGGCATTGGCTCTTTGCTTCACTGGCATTATTGGCGTCGGTATTGGCACTGACGAGCTTTGCCAGGCAAACGAGCGGAAGCAGCTGGCACGCCTGCGCGTATACCGCAGTAAGCCCCAACATGCGTGACCGCCATCATCGACCCCGTCATCACCCCAGCCGCAAGGTGGGAGAGGAAAATGACAGACAGACCAGAATCAAGACAGGAAGGCCTGCATAGCATTGCATGGGGGTTCCGATTCCGACCTCGATTCCTTCACGCAACCGGCGAATAAGACGTGCCGTTTCTCTGTGGGGTAAATGATGTGATTTTTGCTTGGCTGCAAACCGCTGCTTGGTCTTCCTGGAAATCACTATTTTTTTGGCTCCATTCTTACGGAGGTTTCCATGTTCCCTTGGTTTCCCTTGCTGCTTTCTGGAGAAAAGGAAATGCGAATGGGTAACTTTGCCCTCGCGTATCTGCTCTAGCGTCTAGAGTTTTCTGGGGTTCTATCGCGTCCTCGTGCCCTTGGTCCCTCATTCATTCTCTCGTGGCCTCGTCACAATTTATAGCCTTCCGTCAGCCATCCCAACTGTCGCCTCGTCGTTGGTCGAGACTAAGCAATAGTCCAGGGCCTGCATCCGCCGCACCCACATGCTCATCCGCGCCATACTAATCAACCGTGGCTCATGAATGACGATGTCGCTGCTCCTTTGGGAAACCGAATCCATCGTCACCCTGGCCCTGCCCAATCCCCATAGGTATTCGTATTTCCGTGTTTCTGTCCGTGTATCCGCTCGACTTGGTGGGGAAAGGAAAAGGAAAGTTGTGCCGTCTGACTAAATGCATTACAATATTTAACATTCACGGGCTGGATCTTCTTACCTCAGACCGTTAGGGGACCTACCCTACGCTTCTCAAGATTAATAATAAGTTCTTTTGTGCCCTTAACGAGCCTTGCTGGGGCCTTGCCGGGACTTTCATGATCAATCGCATCCATCCGACAACATAAATTCAATAATTGCCGGGCAATTTTCTGTAGGCAGGCGCCTGGAGTAGACGCGGAGGCCGAGGTAAACGTCAGAATACAGATATTCCGTCAGCTTCTACAAGTAGATGACCGCCCTGCGGCCCTGTGACCTCGCCATGACTGGAGTTGCGGCTGCGACTTCCATTCAGAACGCGAACTCCAGCTGTTTGGCAATAGCTTACAGGCGGACAGTCACACCCTTGGTGATGATGACGGCACAAGCAGGTAGACGATGTGCTGTTTTTCAGGCATGTGGAAGCTTAGTAGATAGGTCGGCGCAAACAATTCTACCGAATAGATTCTGGTATCTTGTGAATGTTGTAATGTCAGCACATAATGTACGCACCGAGATATCTCTGCCGGAGGATGCCCATGACTGTCCTCGGTGACACTTGAGCGATTTACATGCGGTCCAACAGATAGATGCCCTGTAATCGTTGCAGCAGGGACCTGGCATGGACACGCACCACAAGGTAATTAATTACCTGTCAGCATCAGGGGACTGCGGCCAAAGCCGGAGGTGCCAGGAACAGAAATAAGACAGCAGGGCAGCTACCGCAGGGTCCACATTCAACGGCCCCAGGCTTCTTTCTGGTCGTCATGGGAAAATCCCGGCAGACGTGACGTCCTATCTCTTTCTCCCACCTCCATACAATTCTCCTGTCCGCTGCCCTCCGCTTCCGACCATCCATGATCCAGTGCTCCAGCACCCCACACACGCTTTCTGATCTCTTCTTCAGCCAACGAGATGAAATCTTCTAGGTGGCTCTTGGTGGACTTGGGCCTGTCAGGGCCCTTTCCTCAGAGGCGTTGCTGACCAGAGAAATGGCCTTGGGAAGAATAATTGGCCATGATTCGGCACATCGACGCACAGGAGACCGGAGAGAACACGGTAAAAGGGCGGAGTCCCAATACAGTGTCCCCTCGCCGGTACCTACACTTCCTAGACGAGAGTGAAGCCCCGATAATAACAGCGCCCTCAAGGGCCAACAGGGCCGGTGTCCCTCGCCTCCTCCTGCTTGACACAATGAGGTGGTCTTCTCCACCGATTGGTTGTGTTCGGCAGACTAGCACCAATTGCATCTACTAATTCAGCAGTATCTACCGACATCACCAGCTCACAGGTGGTCGCTTCATGATGGAGTACCTCAACAGAATCCTAGGTACCAGCGCCAAACACTCCGAGGTTGGCGAAGCTTCGAGAAACCATGAACTAACCATCAGAGCATACTGCATACAGACAGACATACGCCTGTTGTCGACTTGGGAACAAAACAAACTCAAATGAACGCCTCATGCAGCACATCATGATGTCCCCGCCAGGAACGCCTTGCACCCAGGCGTCATACCCTAGTCAGCCGCTATCTTGCTGAAGTTTGTGCTTCGAAAGTCGTCGATACTTTTTTGTCTTCTTGCAAGTCTTGTTATCGCTCTCGCTTGCCAGTCGCACCCAGCGTCTCGATTGACATTACCGACCTCAAGATCCGGCGAAGACTTCTTCTGGAAGGCCCGAAAGTGGACGAACCTTGACAAGCGCGTGCCTCTCGGTGCGTCGATTTCTTGTCCCAATAGACTGTATTCGTCGTCATCTCAGCCTTGGCCTGCCGTACGGTATGGTGATTTCTCAACATCGGTTCTGGACAAAGCGCTCACATCTACTGGGTCCTCTCGCTCAGGCCTCGGCATCTCTCACGCAGCGCAACATATTTTCTTGATCATGCTGTGGCCGTCAAGCCCGCAAAGAATGCTCCAGCACCGCTGTCCTGTATGGATCGTGAATCGCCAGCTGGTACGCAGAACCCGCAGGGGACTGACTGGTTAGTCTGAAAATAAACGGCCCTAATCTGGACCCTGCGCCGATACCTCCCTGTATCCTGACCTCACCCTGGAGTACACCAGTACACCGATTGCTTACCCCACACGCTGAATCCTCGGCAGCACTTTAATGTACCTTCACAACTGCGTCAAGCACCGTTCGCCATTTTGCTGCCTCAACTATCATCACCTATTGCTTCCAGTCAAGGAATACCTGCTCGCAACGCATGATCTGCTGGGGACCAAACAAGACATCGAACGAAGGTTCATGGCCGGTATCCGAGAAAAAGCCAGCCGAATGGGCACAGCGCGTACAGCGGCTTAACTAACAAATGGGGTTTTCCAGGGTTGTTGAGCCAGGTGCCGAGTCTCCGATCAATCCAGCCTCTCTCCAGACATGGAAGGCTGGAGGCAGGGATACGTATCGTTCACGATTTCAGGTGCGTCATGCTTCTCAGATGGAGGTGGGGATCCTTAACCCAAATTATCACCAATGTTGGCCATTGCAAACGACATTACGTCGAAAGCAGCACTTCACCTTCTCAAGGCGTTGTACACCATTGACTGAGCCAGGAAACAATATGGTCATTATTATCGTCTTCGAGTGACCGCAACTTGGAGGCATCCAGCCTGCCTTACAAAACACCCGCTGCCGAATCCTTCGGGATCACCGTTCGTAGGGTGACAACAAGTGCTTTCCGTTTTACCCCGTCTGTTAGTATCTCTTTGACGTGGATGGCAACACTAGTTGAAAGGCTCCTGCCTTCGTCTCATATTTTGCATCCGGAGTCTTCCGCATCACACTATGAGCGGACGAACGAGGTCTAAGTCTTCCTTGGCAGTGCCTCAAGCGCCATGGGTTTGCCCTCGCCGAAGTCTCAATTGTTTAGGACTTGGTGTTCCAGGACATCGCACTCGCCAGAGTGCGGTCTCGACAGCACACATTCTCAAGTCGGCCTCGGGAGCCCATGGCTGGCTGGCTTCAATTCGGGTTTGAGACGTCCGCTGCGGCGAAAGCTTCGCCTTTAGGATTGCTCCAGTCCCCCAAGTTTGCTTTCTACAGCCCTGATCTAAGGCTATTGAGATCGCCAGTATTTGCTTGGCAACAGCGGGCAAAGCGCACGCCGAAAGCCTCGAAGCCAAATCCAACTGCAAGACAACTAAGAACAGAATAACTCAACAACACTCCCTTTGCAAGAGAAACGCAGCTTCGCGGTCTCGGCAAACTAGAGCAGAAGACTTTCACACAAGGTCGATGGCATGGTGCTTCTCGCGAACTGCAAGTTATCGTCATCGACAAAATCTGCCGTTGGCATTTGCACAGCCAGCCAGCGGTGCGCTGTCCGTGCTCCGTTCCAGTCTGTGCGGGAATCTGCAACGGCAGCGCCGCTGGTGTAATGGAGACCGCTCTGTCTCACTTTTGTCGGTCCTGGCTTCAATGTCTGGCCACAAAAGCTTCCCACTTGTTATCACTACACGGCCAGTATTGACAAAGTTGGGCCGGCACTGGGCCAAGACTCGAATTCCGTGAAGCACCAGGCCCTGCAGTACCTTACATGGAAGCACTGAAGAAGCGCTGCTGGTCAGGTTACGCAGGCTGGGCGGTCCAGATCGAGAAGTAATAAGTGGTTGGACTGGAGGCGCGTTGCGTATGCCAAGCCCTTGTCACGCTGCAAATGCACATCCCGTCGGCCCAACACTGTCTGTTGCGGTTGCGGTTGACAGCTTGTTTCAATGGCTCGGCTCGGACACTCTCAGCGATCTCCTCTCAGCCGGCGAAGTGTGAGCTTGCGCATGTCGTACAGGGTTTTAAGTGAAGCTATTCTGGTGGTGGGATTCTCATACGTACTAGCTGTCTCCCTAGCCACTGATCACATATTTCGCTGTCTAGTGCAGAGCTGAGAAGGCTCGCAAAGGGCGCTTTCGGTCACTAATCATACATAATCACCGCTTCCCTGTCACTCTCCTGTGTTCTGTACTCAGTCCTGCTGCTTCACAGGTCATCGGCGTGAGATCCAGTGACATTCGCGCAGGTCGGATCAGGTCGGGACCGTTCAAAAGGAGCTGAGGTGTGTTGGGGCTGATACCTCACGGGAGTATGACAACCCTCCTGGCGACGACATGTTTCAGCACGAGTACAAGTACCTCGGCTCCCCCAGGCTGGACAAGACCGCACATGCCCCAAGGAGGACGTTGAATGGCTCGCTTAATGCACTACTGCGGGCGACCCAAAGCAGGCCGACGATGCATAAGGAAATCAAGTTGGGCGCAGCGCGCTGACAAATCAGAGAGAGGCGCGACCTTCTTGTGCCTTTTGCCACATATGGGTTATTGAACGAACCTCGCAGCGACTTGGCCACCAAATTGCTCCGAAATGAGCCTCGGAGAGCGTTTCATAAAAGCACCTATGAAGGGTTTTTTTCTTTTTTTTTCTTTTTTTTGCCGAGAACCGCTGGAGCCGTTGGTGGATACTCTCCTTAATCAGCCAGGGCCGGGCGATATGAATGATAATAGTTGAGGGTCAGGGGGGACCCTCTCAGCTGGAACTCGACGGATGTGTCTTGTCTCTTTACTAAGACAAGCGGTGCCGTCGCTCGAGCTTCGGGGTTGATGGTGTCGTCCTCAAACACACTACGATCTTTGCCGGAAACACTGGCTGCGGTACCTTGAAGTTGTTGAGGAAGCGTCGCCGAAACTCAAGCAGATCCAAACGAATTGGATGCCTATCAGCATGCAGGCCTACAAGGTGGTAGTCGCATCTTACCAGCGAAATGTGAGGGCAATCGGCAATTGAGGCCTGGCCGTGACCGCTTTGCAGATCTGAAGGCACCTAGGAGAGGTCCGCATAGCAGACCTGTCCAGACCACTCCTGGGATGCTCGTCGCGGCATGCTACGCACTATCGCGACGACAAATCAAAGGAGAGCCCTTTGATGAAATGTGAGGGGTTTGCGATAGCCCGCCTCGCATCGAGATACGCGGCAGACGATGAAGGAAGAGGATTCCATCAAGGGGTGTCCATGACTTCCAGTGTCGTTGTCACTTCTACTTTAAAAAAGAACACGCACATCGGCAAGCAGACTTTCTTGTCAGGTCGAGACAGCTGACAGACAGCGGTGGTGGGGGCCCAGGTTTCAATTTTCAGTGGTGATGGGGAAGTTGGACGTCTCTGAGATGGAATGAGTTGGGATGGTGGGGTCGAACGTGGCTGGCTGATTGCTGTCCCTTTCAGTGGGCTCCGGACGAACACCACGAGACATTAATCCGGGATTCGGAGACGTCGGCTGTCAAAACAGCATCCAGGTCGAGCCGATGGCTTGCTTCTCCACGTCTCAGCGGTGGACGGTCGCCAAGCCAAGTGGCGGTGAGCTGCTGCGTAACAATGGCAATGGCCCGCGAAGCCCAAGAAGCGTCGGCCTGCGTCTGATTCTCACTGTCGTTCGCTCGCCCGACGGCGCCCCTCTTTTCGTTTCTTTCCAATGCCCCGTCGCTGGAAACCGCCCTGCGCCTTCGCTCACCGGAGTTTCTGTCAGCGGGCACTCCGCCCTGAACAACCGTAGCCCAGTGCTGCTGTGCCAGCGAACGGTGTGGCCGCCACCGCTCCCAAGTGCGCCCCAGTTTGTGTGGACTTTAGAACTGGTTTTGATGAAGACTTTGATTTACTTAGTTATTCACCTATTTATCCACGAACTTTAAATATATACTAGTACCCCCTCTATATAACTTTTATAATTTTATTTTAATTTAAATTTAATTCCTTAATTTAACTTATTTTTTAAGTTTTTTAAAAATTATTTATAAAATAATTTTATACTTATTAAAATTTAAGTTATTTAAAATTCTAAAGAGTTTATTATTATTATAATAGAAGGCTATATTTAATTATTTTTTAAATTAATAAATATAATTATTCTTATTTTATTTATTTAAGAGTTAAAAATTAATACTTATATAATAAAGTATGAATATTTATTTTAATTAATTCTCTTAAAGAGAAGTATATTATATAGAATTATTTTATTTTTATAAAGTATTTTTTAAATATACTTTTTAAATAATATTTTAATAAATTTATAAGAATTATAGTATTCTAATTTAAAGTTTTTAAGAGTTTAAAAAGTTTACTTAATAAAGAGATTTAATATAATAATAATTAAATTTTTAAAGAGGGAAAAAATATATAATAAATAGAATATAATAATTATATTAATAATTCCCTATTTATATTACTTATATTATATATAATAGGGAAATAAAACTTTAGAAGTTAATTTTAATAATTAAAACTATTTTTAATTATATAAATTAAGTAAAGTAAATACTTAAGTCTTAAACCTTTATAAATATAACCTTTTTATTTATTAAAAGGGTATTTAAAATAGTATTTATAAATATATAGGGAAGAGTATAGTATTTATTTATATTATAGTTAGAATTTCTGGTGGCTGGGTCCCTATATGGATACTCGGTACAAGTACCTCGGCTGTGCCAGCGAACACTTCGAGTGACGCAGCTGGTGATGCTGGCCCAAAGAGGCTGGAAATCTCGCTTGAATGCTTGCTGCATCCCGCTGTCGGGGTATGCGAACACGGATTCCTTAGTACCCCGGAAAGCTCATGCGACAGCCTTCTCTTTTCGAGGGGGTAAAAAAAAAGGTCTCTGTTTGTCGGTTTCTCTCACCGCAGCTCTATACCCCGCATGCTGCAATGCCTGATATTCCGACAACGGCCATGTCCAATTAATTCGCCAACTAAGCCCGTTGTCACACCGCAGACGGGCAATTGCGTCGAGTCTTCTTCCAGCCATGCGGGTAGCTCTCTCTCTCTCACTACCTTACAAACCGCCTTACACCCTCCAGTACAGGCAAAGTGTGGGGTTCGCGGGGTTGAGAGGGCTGACCGGAGAGTCCTATCACGATGCTCCATTGACCCGACAAAATGACACCCAAGGAACTCTATTGGGGTTGGGAGCAAACATTCCATTCTCGCCTTTTCCGTACACACGGCACCTGAAAATCCCTCACATCCTCATGCGCCATGATGAAGGCGAAGAGCATCAGGGGGGTGACGGCCTTCCACGACACAGTAGCATCCCTTGCAGCCCGCCTTCTCCTCGGTACCGAACACATGTATCATCTACTTACTCTTCTCTGCGGCTCAACAGGCGACGGCCGGATTGCGAAGTCTGGAGGTGCCCACTGAGGAACTTAATTCTTTCTTCCCACTTGCATCAGAGGACACCATTCCGAGTGGGGTGTTGAAGCTTGAACATTCCTGACGGTGCCTTAAACTATCTCTGGTGGCAAAGAAGGACTGCATGGCCCTTGATGGCCTTCCACACGAGGTGTCCACCTTCTGGAACATTTCTGCTGCCTTCCCCAAGTCGGCAACGTCCGCATCTCTAGTGCGAGTATCCTGAAGGGCAACGATCAAACCACCGAACTTAAAAGCGTATTGACGGACAGCGGAGCTTGGCGACTGCAAGCCGCGAAGCACCAGCAGAGCCGGTGGCCAAGAGCGGAACAGACCACCAACCTTGGCGACATGGTGACGCCAAGTTCTGTCTGCTCTGGTGCTCGTTTTCGATGCTTGGCTTTTACGGCGTTTCCTATTGAATGGTGAAGCCCTACACACCAGACAGGACTTTTCCTGTCCCCTTTTTGGATCCTACCTCGGAATCTTAGGGAGGATTGCTATCGTGACGAACAAGGTGCACTTGAGAAGTTGAGGACGTGGGAAAGCAGGAGCACTTACTTCTCTCCAGACACGCACGCTCCCCCTTTTCCCGAAGTTCGGACGGGGTGAACGGAAGGAAAAGAGACGCGCCTGTGCGCGACCCCCGGGAACTCCCCCCTCCGACACCCGGAACTAGGTCCCTCCTGCGCCTTTCCTCAACACATTCCCCGGGGAAAGGCTTCCGTATGCGTGTCGCGGTTCGCTTGTGCTGCGGTGCAGATGATGCACTTTACCGGTGGCGTCGCTGTAGGCCCTTTACCATTTCCTGGATACCAAAGACCCGAGAAGATGATCGTTCTCCCTTGGCGCTGGTTTTACCATTGCAGTTTCGCGATCCGTTCTATTTCGGCAGATTGAAGGTCTGGCGTTCCCTCTAGACGCGTTTGCCAGAAGCCTTGGCGAATGTGATCTGCTCCACGCCCTGCAAAGCTTTTATCTCCCTACAGATTTTGTTTCCTTCTCGCATGCCCTGTGAGGATCGGGGCAGCATATTGAATCTTGGCCGTCAGGGTGGACGAACGTGAGCTTTGCTTTTGCCTCATTTGTGGACGCCAAGAAGAAGCGTCGTGTGTGCTTTGACGAGTGTCAGAGACGGAAGGATGCTTTTTCTTGCGGCGGGCGATGAACTAGCGCCACGGGGGGGGGGACTGGGCGAAGGTACGTGGAAGCTTGCGTCGCGGGATGGCTGAGTTGGATCACCGTCGTAGTAGGCTCGGCGGCGGGTGTTACAGTTGCAAAATGTCTTGTTGCAAAGTTCGTCAGCTCGTGTGTCGATTGTCCTTCTGAACGGGGCTGATGATCTTCATGTTTCTATTTTATGGCTTCGTGGTGTCAGGGTCTCTCGGAGGAGGCTCGGTCAGACGCGGAAAGGCCTTACGCGTCTTTTCTGGCGAGGGAGCTTCGCCCGGTTTTGCATCACGGTGCTGGTGGGGTTGCGTAGGCTGCTCTGTTATCGGTCGAGTCCTGTTGATAAGTTGTTTCGCCGTTTGGCACAGGGTTCCGTTGCGACACTTGCGGTAGGTAGGCGGCCGCTTTTGCGAGATATGCCAAGATTGAGCACCTATCTGCACAACCTGGACCAGATCTACAAGTGTGACCTGACCAACGAAGACGATTAAGAGCCGACGCAGCAAAGTAGTGGAAGTGTCTTTGCGTGTGAAGGGCATGAGGCTCAAATGATCTGTCTACCCAGTAGAAACACAGTCTGCGTTTCCATCTCCCCCCCCCCCCCTTTCTTTTTTTTGTGCCTTCCGCCCGTGGCATCACGCATGTGCCCTTGCCATACTGCAAACACGTCGTTGGAGATCTCCAACGTCACAGGACAAGGCGTAGGCTTCCAACTTGGCGGAGTGTTTGCCTTGATCTCGTTTCCGAAGATTGAAAGATGGCCAGCCCCTTTTCTAATGATTCAGCGGCGAACGTTGGTGTCGGGGAGCAATCTCACGCTCTCCCGACTGGAATCTTCGGCACCATGGCTTCATTTCATATTCTCTTTCGTCTTCCGTGGCTCAACTCTCGCTCCGTCGTCTCTGCAGGATCTCAAAAAACACTGACGGGCTTCTTCTCTTCGAGACTTCAAACCCCCCCCCCCCCCAAAGTCTCAGGCCTCAAGTGAGCTTCAAGGAGCAATAGGGGTAATTCGATCTGAGAAGGTTAACGTACAAAGCCTGATGGTTTTATGAGATCGGAAAACAAGGGTGCGGTGTTGAGATTGATCAATCTGATCAGTGTTGTTGGAGTGTCGATCGATGCGGGACAACGATCGTCGCTCCAAGGGGAGGCCTTCGTATGAGCTTGCTCGTGGACCTGCTCGAGCATGTCGAGCGGCGCTGCTTGGTGCAGGAATAATAACTTACCGTGGACGGAGCTGGCGAAGAGTCCGGATTAGGTGGAAACGACTCGCAGCAGATGTCCCTTGAGTCTTGGTAGTCGCCGGCGCGAGCGCGTCTTGATTGGGTTCTCGTCCGGGAAACAGCTCTCTGTAGTTGAAAAGTAGAAGCAGGAAGGGATCCAGCTGCTTTCGCTTGTTGTAAGGCGAAACCCCTATCCATTAGAGGTCCTTTGGATAGTTGCGGTCCCCGCCTCCTCTTCATTACTTCTGTCGTCTCCCACCATTGGGATTTTCTTTGGTAGTTGCGGTAAGAACGATGATCTTCCCAGCGTAGTTGAAATGGGTAGATTACATATGGAAAAAAACAGGTCAGAGACTAGGAGGAGTTGCTGGGGCGTGGCATGTGGAAGTTCAGAGATCAATACATGTAGTGAGTCCTCTCTCAAGATTTCTCATGACATGGCTAGCAAGCTTTCGTCCTGAGGCTACAGATTCAAGTTGTAATGTATCGTCAAAAAGGCGATTCCTACTTCTTCGACACATTGGGGAGCCACGACCATTTTCGAATCCAGGACAACATTCGAATTTGTGATACTCGCCTTTTGCAGATACTCGTGTGGCTTCTTGATGCCACCTAACATCTTTTTCGGTTGGCCGTTCAATGAGACCGCATTGTTCCTGGATTTCAGAACGAACCTGAGGACTGGTGAAGGTAGGACATGCCAGTTTTCGGGATGCGCCAGTATTCCCAGGCCACAAACTTCTCGAGTTGCATATCCAGTTATGCCAGCAGCTGGCCCAGAGCCTGTGGTCCCACGTCCAGGACTGCGGAGTTTCCAGTAGGCCAGGTCTCGCTGGCGTCCTCCTGTCTTCTTGCTGAGTGATGGAGAGCCCTTGGCGGCGAAGACAAATGTGCTAGCGAGTCATTTCCTCTGGACTTTGCAAAGTGTCACATTGTATCCACAGTCAATACCTTAACTCACTGAATGAGACTTGGGCGCCAAGTTGTCGTTCACAAGGAAAACCGGTGAAGCGCCGTTCAGTCCCGTTCAGACAGCGACGTTGCCTCTAGAAATACAAGGGGACCAGCCTCTACGCAGATCATGGCTCGAAACACACGCCCCTGAACGGTCGGTGTCGGTGTAGGTCTCGGGCACGGCCAACATTGGACTGTTCACCGCAGGCCTTGCCTCGGCGATGACATTATATTTCTAGCCCGTAGTGGTGAGCATTGAGTTGGCGGTGGGATTTCGGACGTCAACGAAGGCGGACTGCAACGCTACAAAACTGTGGTTGCTGATGGAACTAAATGAACAAGTTTTTGAAGACAATATTAGCAAGACCATAGGAGAAAATATCTAGGAGTTCCTAACGTGTCTGTTTGCCGTCCTGAAGAGATATTTTGGATTACACCAGAACCATGTTGCTGCCGTCCGGACCAGGCGTTGACTTCGAGTTCACGTGGTTGCCGCAATAAGTCGAACTCACTGGACTGATATTACTGCCGAAAGACCCCATAAAGAAACTTTGCGTCTGAGGTTTGACAAGTTCGATTTCGGGGCGATACAGCCAAACAAGAATCCAATAGTTAATAAAATCCCGTTTTCAGGAAGGGTGATGCGAGCAGCAAATTAGCGACCTCGTAGATCCAGAAGCGGCGAAGTTCCAGCATAACAGCGTGTTTAACATGCAGCTCGGCAATCTGCTTAACCAAAAGAAGGGGAAAAAAGAAGAGTAGAGCCTGTCTCCAGGGCCGTTTAATGAACTGAGGGGTATGTAGAGGTGACGAGGTTTTGGCCTTTGTAATCGTGAATACCAAGCTTGATCTACAGGCGAAGTTCTCGACCAATGATGACACCAGTCTGAAATGCGGAAAGATTGGCCTGGTGATTACTCGTGAGGACTGCGAAGTGGAAAGTCAAGATCGGAAGGCCTTGTGCTTAAAGAAAAACAATGGGAGTGACTCTTCTCGTCGATCAGAGATCACATTCCGATGACCATCGCAGAACAAAGTTCGCGCTGAACCGTGAGATTCAACTATGATGGTTGAGCAGTACCAAACAGGCCCCCCGGATAAAGATTGTGGTATATATCTACGTGTTTCTGTAACCCATGTCTGATGTTTTCTACCCATAACCCGAGACAACGCGAATTTTCTGAGATCCGAACATTGCTGTATTCTGCCCCGAGAGAGGCTTTCTGGAGCCTACTCGAAATTTGAAATAGAGGAAGAAGTGCGTGTCTAATGCTAGAACCCATGGTCTATAAGAATGCTCTGTTTCGCGCCACTGAGTGACAACGTGGGCACAATGTTCGAGCCGTAACTCCACGATTACAGCGAGCAGACGGCAGTGAGTAAAGGGGCCTAGTGGAGGGGTTAAGCGGCCAACTGGTTCGGTCTGATGCCTGTATAGAAAATGCAGTTGTATTCTAGCCTCACAAGTGGCTTGGGAAGATGACATGACACTGTGTTCTCCTTATGCTCTACGTGATTCTCTGCGAACCTCTCACAACGAGAATCGAGGCCAGGGATATCACACATACTACCGAACCGCACTGATGGGCTCGCTGCCTGCTAAGCTCTCAGAGTAACCTCCGGCTAGCTCTGCATGCGGAGACAGAGAGCCGCTTAATTATATTACTTCATGCATCTGGAATTTGTGTTCCCAGAGCCCCTTTCGCAAACAGAATGCTTGCTACCCTTGCGCACTCTTCTGCAACGGTTCAACAGTTTCAATTCCTCAAAATTACTTCAATCAGCGCCGATGGTTTAGTGGTAAAATTCTCCGTTGCCATCAAGCAGCGTCGGGGAGCCGGGGGTTCGATTCCCCCTCGGCGCAATGTCTTTTGCGCACAACGTCAACCTTGGCATTTGGTGCATTATTTTTGCCCGGGAAGAGAAATCCATTTTCCTGTAAACGAATGACATACTGTACTCACTCAGTGAGATCACTAGCTAAGGTAACTAGACAATGCACTGTATGTTGTGCGGCCTAATGAAACCAAACTGGGACTGACACCATGATCTTTTTCTTTGGAAGTATTGTCAGTCACCATGGCTGGTTGGCGGGATAATGCGGCATGAATTTTGGCCACATATGAGAAGCTCAGAGGCATCGACTCGAACGCACATGAAGAAGAGGACTGTGGAGCAGTTTGTTGGTTCTTCTTGTCACTCACCCTTGACATTAAGCGTGTAAACTTAGGCTAGGTGGAAGGCGTATGAATATATGACTTTCCTATTTTTCACAAGGTGTATGGAAACATGACCGTCCGTCCCCAAGCACTCATAGCAGAGCCTCCTTACACGTCATTGAAAAGGCACTCTCTGCGGGAGAAGCTGTTCCGATCTGAGAGTTGGCACAATGCAGTTCGACAGAGAAGGGATAAGTTATGAGGCCCGGCATCGCCGTCCTGAAACATAGTACTGAGCTTCAAAGCCAGGTTAGGTACCCGCACCCCAGCATGACCTCCAAGTCGCCGTGGAGACGTCCGAGGAGACGCTAATGGTTCCCAGGCTTTCAGAGACTTGATATCGACTTGCCATACGTACGTAGCCTTGCGGGCTACGATCCAAAATCGAACTTCGACCTACAGCGCGGCAGAAACAGAAAGAAATTCATATCACGAGATGCTATCGTGTCCTGAAACATTGAGGAGCCTCCCAAGAATCGGACATAGACGCCGATCAGGGAGAACTTACACCGCACGTTGCCACTTTTCCGTTCACGAGCCGGTGTTGAGCCTATCCACGGATTACTGTGGTCAACTAACTGCCCAGCGTCCGAACCGCTGCTTCGGGATTGGAGAAAACCTTGAGACTGTCTCAATTTTAGGCAAAGGCCGCAAGGCATCCCACAAAGCATCCCAAATCGCGGAGGGCTAATCTCCGACGGTCCGGTCAAGATGGCTGCTTGAGACGAACATGGTGACATTTAGGGCAGAGCTTCTCGCCAGGGGTCCTTTAGAGGCAACCCAACGCGTTCGCGGGTACGGCTAATCAACCAAGGCCTCTGAAGCGAGTTCACCGAGGGCAAAGTTTTGCTGTTGCAATGGACATTGCCATGGACATGGCAAGTTCGTCGCCACCGAACCGGTATTCGAGGCATTGGGCACGTTTGCAGAGGCGCGAGGCAGGTGAGCTGGCGGTGTGGGTCACGATGCAGGTCTGGAATGCGAGCTGGGGGGTTGGGTAGCCGAGTCGGTGAAGGAGAAATGCGCAACCCTTGGCGTGGTCGACGAGCACGAATGGGCAGAGAGGTGAGCTTCTAATCATGCACTGGCCGAGGAGGTGGCCGGACTGTCGTTCCTGACTATAGTTTTGGTGTTGATTACGATGCCAGTTCCGAGTCTGCAGTGCGCTTCTTGTTACGCACTCAAATTATCGTGAGCTGATTTCGAGACAGGCAGGAACATCAGCAGGCCTCGCCACGTTTTCACCAAGCGCGAGCGTGGCCCCAAGATTGAGTCTCGTTGTTCCGTCACCGTCATTGACGGGCTTTGCAACACTGTTCGCTCACCGCCGGTCACCTGCACACTGAGTTTCGAGAACTTGTGCGTCAGGCACGAGTGCGTCTAGGAGCCGAGTAGCGCCGGAACTATACGAGCAATTCTTCCTAACGAGTTAGCCAAACTTCCAATGGGCCATGGCCGAACTCATCGGGTCTCGAATGCTGGCTTAAGTCTGAAGGATGTGGATGCATGCAGTCGCGATTTGCAAAGCTGTTGAGCGGTGGCGTCGCAGACTCTGGTACTAGGTGGACTCTAGAAGGACCACAATGCGGAACGGACCTGTCCCCTGGAAGGCGTTGTGGGCCGGAAAAGGGCCGACAGATTGCCGCGGTTGCCGTGGTGTTCTGAGTGCCGACCACGCTTCCAAGTCCGGCGACGGCTCGGCCCAGAGCTCGGGATTGACGCCCCGGAGGCGTCGGTCAGGAGAAGCGGAACCAGTCGAATTGAGACAACTTCGGGAAGTTGGCCCAGGTTTTGCTAGCCGGCGGAAGAGGCTCTGCCTGAGATATCTGACACAATCATACGTTGCCTCCGCCACTTGGTTTCGAGTCAAGTGGCTGGTGGAGTAAGCCTGACAAAAACCTTTGGGCCTGACAACTCCTTGATGACGAAAGTCGTATAGGTGTCGTTCATGGCCTGTCAGGGCTTCTAGCCAAAACAGCAACAAGACTCGGCAGAGGATAGCTAAACACAGATTGCGACATCACATAAAATCGATGGTCCTTTTCTTCAAGAAATACCACCGCGTCTTGAAGAGGCCTGACTGGTATAGTCTGGCCATGAGAGGGTCTAGGTAACGAGCTGCGAAGGCGGGCATGAAGCCGGTGGGTTGTGTCATCCGGAGAAGGACCGATCGATTGAGCGAGGGAAAAACATCCCGAGACGATCTGCCATTGGTCGGCCGATGGCCCTGGAACGTGGCCGAGAAAGAACAAGCTCCGGGGAGCCACACGGTAATTACACCGCCCCCAACCGTCCCAGGACCCGGCACAGACAGCGACAGACAGATGTGCATGTAGTTCTCTTTGCTGTTCAGACCCAATACGGCGACTTGGACGGGGGTGAAAACTGCTGGCGTGGGATGATTGCATGCGAGAGTTACACCGGCCGACGTGGCGGTTGATTGTCACCGACTTGGGGAGGTCCAGCCGGCCGTCGATCGTCGCAAATATAGAGCGATTTAGAGGTTTTTGTACGGGAACGAAGCGCCTTGTTGTAAAACGATCATTCGTAAGAAGGCCCAGTTGACGGGCTTATCCGCATCAAATAATGAGAGGGTGAGCGGCAAGTCTCCCATCCGTCTTGTCGTTAGGTTTGAGCGAGCGTATCTACACCACATGGGCTGCCAGATCTCCCGTGCTTCTGAGATCGAGCCCATGACCTCTTTGCAACCCTTGAAGGCCGTCTTGGTCATTGGCTGGACGCTGCACGCTGCACGCTGCACCCAGAGGAGCATCTATTTTCTTGCTGGTTGCAGTTCGTTGGTTTGCCGGCATTATTGGCGGTCTGCAATCCTCTTATCCAGCTATTACAATGCAAGGCCAGCTCGGCACTGCGAATGGCTTTATCTTGGCCGACTATGATTTGACTTGGATGCCTTGCGTGGGCGGTTACGAACGACTTGCCGCCCGAGCCATTGTCTGACTAGTCTTCATGTCAGGGCATGGTGGACGACCTCTCAACTTCACGCTGCTAGTTGCATGGCTCCCGTCCCTTTGCTGTGGCGAGGCTAATTGGACAGACGGAGCAGAGGAAGCGGCGTTGATGATTTTGGATAGCATCTCCCGCAGTCCCGAATAATTGTCTAGCTCACAGCCATATTGAGACTAGCCACGGAGGAGCTGGCGAGCTGGATTCAGTTCTGGGCGAAACCGCCAAAGCCCTCTGGAGATCAGTGAGACGGTGATGCAGCTAGCCCTGATGTTGGTCAAAACAAATGACGTGGAAAGGGGGACGCGACGAGGTACAAATTGCATGTCACTTTCTCCTCTCCTCAGAGAGGACAAGAAAGAATCGACAGGCGGACGAGGGTGACTCTCTTGTCTCCATTGGGCGGCCACACTCAGGGCAAGGCCAACAATAGAGCCCGATCCAATAGGAAGCAATCCACCAGGTCCTGACCAAATAGGCGGGTCGGTATCTTATCGCCCCAGACTGAGGTGGATACCTTAACGTGTCGACGGGTGTCCCAGCAGAGGGAAGGAGCAGCAGGAACGGGCTCCGCGTCCCAGGCAAGGTAGTCCGTCATACAGGGCAGCTACGTGATTGGCTATTCTTTCGGTACGTACCGCAGTACTTGATCCGTGGTGCTGTTCATGCGGGGACTACGAGTACCTCCTTAGTGCTACGCAGCTCCCCAAACATCACCAGACAGCTCAGGGCAACTTCGTTTCGAACTATTATTTTCCTTCAGAAAATCGAGAAGCCCGGTACGTACTGGTCATACTCTTTTTGCATTAAGGTGACCGGCCCAGACTTCCCAGAGGCACCGATGTAGGGACAGGCACACTTTGTGCCGGGGCCTTTTTCACATGTCCAAGGGACATGCATCGGTTCTGCGCCCGTTTCTACCAGCTTGCCAGCTTCTTCGTACCTTCAAACTGAAGCAACGTGGACACGGCCAGGGACGGGCGGAGATCGATGGACTTCCATCACAAAGAGCAGACAAGAGTGAGTTGAATCATCAGTCAAACCTCACGGCCCGAAGCCGTCCCCTCCCGATTGGAACTCAGACACCAGCTCGATCCAATGCACTCTGCTGAGCCCGCCCCCCGCATCCTTTGCAGTCTTTGGACGACGACAACAGCAACGTGTACAAGCCCATGTTTCTCAAGGGCCTGAACTCAAGAAGCCTCACCAGCAGGAGGATTTGAGACGGCGCGCAAGCTGACGAAGACGGCAGCTCACGCACGAACAGGGACTGTCACCGGCCATTGCGGCCGACCTCGTAACCAGAGTCCGGGTTGGCAGGCATTTCCATACCTCAATGTACCAATCAGGCATGTGCTTTTGAGCAACTGAGTTTGCTAGAGAAGTACTGTGTAGGCATGGCACGCGCAAGCCAGGACCTCAGGCACACATCTTCTTGTCCCTTACAAACGCTGGCTCGTAGGAGAGCTTGTGCGTAAGGTAAGGTACCTACGTACCTACCTACTATGTAGCTAGGTACGGGCACCTCCACAAGGGGTTTGTAAGACCCTTGGGGTTGGCAAGGTGCTACCCAACTCTGTACACGTGTAAACGTAAGGAACTTGGCAGATGCATCTAGTAAATTCAAAAGTAATGGAAGGTGCCTCAGGGAGCGTGGATGGACAATTAACCGGAGCTCATGGTAACGACGGAAAAGGCTAAGCTATACCTGGCAAGAGCGAGGGAGGGGAAAATAGAAGCCCAGGACTGAGGGAAAGGGTAAATGTACTGAAGTATCGCGCCGGTCATGCAGATTCGGGCTGTCGTGCTCCCTGCTGGATTGATTCTAAAAGTAGAGGCATCAGAGAGCAAAAGGCATCCCGCACTTTTTAAGGTGTTCTTTTTTTCTTTTCACTCTAGGCCCATGTGATTGCTCTGGGTCTACCAAAGCAACAATTCGTTCGTTAGGCGCACCTACACTAAGTCTCCGGTCTGGTCTCGTATGTCTGTCTCTTTGTTGCTTGCTACCTATGCGTGGATGGATCTCATGTCCTTGTCTTCATAGACCCTATTTTCTCCATTCCCCTCTTCACTTCTCAAATCATCGCATCGCCTTGCTGTACGCTGGGTTGAGACATTACCACCAATAACCAAAGCTAATACACACCACTTCCACGACGTTGGCGCGTCTCCCCCCAATTTCGCCTGCGCAGTCATCTGCCAGCTCTCCCGCATCTTCTGCTACGGCGGGAAAACCCGAATTGGGATTGTTCAGTCCCAGGTTCCAACTGGAAAGGAACAGGCGCAGGTCGCAGCGACAGGGACATCCGGCTACGAGGCAAACTGTTCCTTTTGGCGACGGCTTGCACTTCCAGCGACGGGACTCTCTTGCAGACGCCATTCGCCCTGTTGACCGTCTTCGCCGCCCCCAAAAACCCGTGATCTGCTAGGCCTTCCGTCGTGCCCTCCCGCCCCCGGCTGATCGCGTGTCACGAGAACGACAGAGACCGCTTGAGGAGACCACTATTAAGAGACAAAAAGAGTACGAAGGAAAGGCGGTCCGACTAGGACGTGGGAGGCACCCACCATTACTGCTCTAGACACCAAAGCCTCCAGAATTGCTGCTGTTTTCCCTGCACTGCGCTGCCGCCTGAGGTACCTGTCATCCACCTGCGCTCCAGCCCAACCCAGCCTCAGTCAACACCTAACCTACCTACCTACCTACCTACCTACCAACCAACCTTACCTTCAGGTACCTGCACTAGGTACGGTACGATACCAGCCCGGACTCTCATCCTGGAGCCCACTCACCCGCTGAACCCGCTCCCTGGGTTGGCCATCGACCCGTACCTTTACTCTGGGCAGGGTTGGGGCCGATAGTACCTTGCCAAACCAGTCGATGTACCGGCAAATTCACCTCTGTCCGGCTGAACCTCGACGTACCACTCACCAAGGATCTTCGTCACCCCGGTCACCTCTCGACTGAACCGCAACAACTCACCACTCATTATTTTCCACAATAACCCTCCATCGCCGCGTCGTTCTCATTTCCCCCCTCTCTCTTCCGCGACTATCGAACTCACCTCCCGCTCTACCCAATCTGTTGATTTGACCGGGCTTTGGATCGCGACTAGATCAATAAATACTTCTTCTCCCTGGGCACGGGTGAACACCAGTCAGGTGGATACTGTTCCTGATTCACTTAAGAACCGGGCCACTCTCCGCCACCAAACCGCGACACTTCTTTTGGAAAGGGCGATATCTTTCACAAGCCAGAAAAAAGAAATACAAAAGCTGGTGGGTTTATCCATCCTTTGGCATGCGTTTCGCGGGGCATCCGACTCCCTGGGAATCAAAGGCAAAGCTTGATAGGGCAAGCGACCGCCTCAAAAAGCAACAGCGCTAATAAGCCACTCAACAGCTCTGCGTCATCCTACTTCGACTGCGCTGCAATCTGAACCCGCATCGCTTCGTTCGACGTACGGCCTGTCTGCCCCTTCCAAGACACTCAACCCACCACCACCTTCGATGCAGCTCTCCAGGGCGCCAACCCCGGATTGCCTGCTTATTTTCAACGACCTTTAATCATGTTGGCTTCCGACTCTTTCCTACCTTCGGCCTTCACCGATCACGATCCCAACATGCCCCTCTCAGCCGTCATTTCACCATTATCGCTGTCACGCATGGCGAGCTCGACTTGTTACTTTGACATGAGGTCGCAAGCGAATGCCGCAAGCACTTCGATCTACTCCACTCAGTCGTCTGGCGCAGTGCGTCAACCTCAGGGCTTCCTCTCCCCCGACATGCTGGCCAACGGTGCAAACGGCGGCAACGGCTTGAGCCCTTACGAACCGAGGACCGCCACTTTTTCGCCTGCGAACCTCGATCATCTCGTCGGTCCTTGTCCCGGTCCTGCGGCCGGGAGGATATCATCTAATGGTATGCCTCATCCGCGGTCCGTCTCGGCCGACGCAGCATCGGCCCCAGCGTCAGCACAGATCATTCGGAGGTTGGCTCAGCAAAATGCGCGGATACGAGAGGCCTGGGAGGCAGAGCGGAAGTACATGGAAGCAAACCGCGAGCGTGTTGAAGAGGTTTACAAGGAGGAGCGCGCTATCATGGAAGAAGAGCGTATCGGATGGGATGCCGAGAAGAGCGACTTGCTGGAACAAATCCGCTATCTGAAGGAGCAAATAATGACAATCGAGGGCGACAAGATCCGACTGCAAGGCGCGGTGCAACGCTACGAGCTACAGAGGGCGGGCAAAGTTGCCGGCATCACTGTTGCAATTCCAGGAACAGGAGCACGCACAAGAGGTGGTCGGGCCGATGGGCCCACCCAAAGTTTCTTTCAAGGAATCTCCTCGCACTCCAATGACGCGCGGTTCGGCCTCTTCAACGGCACTGGAGAGCGGAGGCCAACTGATGGCTCTGCCTCAGCCTCCGTCTCCGTTTCGCCAGCCCAGATCCGATCTCACTTTATTAGTCCCGGCAGTTCCACAATTTCTCCCTCAAAACAACCACAGTCTTCGCCATTCATCCCACTCAACCCCAATATGCAGCCTACAACACATGACGCCGTCGACTTCCTTGGTTCACCCAAGGACGAGACGCCAGTTCCCATTGTCGACATTCAGATTATCAACCCCGAACTCGAAGGCGTGCCGCTGAAGGCCCCGGCTATTGAGAAGAGCACCTTCACTGACAACGGAAACACCCCAGAGAACTCCAAGAATTCGTCCAGGAATGTATCACCGCCTGGAGAACCTGGCAAGACGAGACGCAGCCCGACCAGGGAGCAGACTATTCAAGTTCTTGCAGCTCCCGAGACTGACAGGCTCATCATGCACGCTGGCCATACTCCCAGCCACTCGCTGTCTCACTTAGGAACCGCGCCGGGCACTGAAGTCCCAACTGCTGCCGACGGCACAGGCGGTTCTACACCGACTTTGTCCCCGACGGACATGAGTTCGAACCCAGCAACACTCTGTGACGTCAGGGCCAGGGGAGAGTCGTCCGATGTCCAGGATGACGTTTTCGGTGACGGCTTCGACAAACCAGAGCTCATGGACGCAACAGATGATGTTTCCCTCAAGGGCCCATTGATGGTCCGCAACATCCCCGCGCAAGATGAAATTTTCTTCCAGCGTTTATCCGAAAAGCTCGAGGACGTTAGCCGTGGCGACGACGCTGTTCCGACATGCCTCAAGGACTTAACCGAGGATCTTCTATTTGGTTCATCGGAGCAGAAAGAAAACGACCTCACCGTCAAGGCTGACGCAGACGCAGCTAGTGACATTGGTTCCTCCATCGACACTGGCGATGATCATCAGCCAAAGGTGGAGGAGATTGACATCCCTCTAAAGTTCAAGAAGACCACAAACTTCGGCGCACCATTGGGCTCCATGTTCTAAAGCAACACCCTATTGGTCCATCCCGTTTTGTTCTACCGGAGCCAGTCTCAAACAACAGAGACAAAAACATTCGGATAGACTTTTCATAATTTCGTTTTCTGCACATATAGTTCATTGTCTTCTGTACAAAGTCATGGACATTGATCATTCATTCGGCATTGTCTCTCACAGAATAGAACAGCCGCCACACCTTTTCCTTTGTCACTGCACAACCGGGCAGCATGTCATCTCATTCCACAGGGATAGACTTGGGTGGCTGGATGGAATCATCGCCAGCTCCTAAGGGCAGCCTCACTTCACTTTTTTTCTGTTTGGAATGAATTTCACGGTTTCTACATAAAATTCAATACCCCTGGAGGACTTCAATGAACTCCTTCTCACGAATTGGTTTGGTTTTGTTTTTTTCCCAGATGGATATGGTATCCAAAAGAGGCGCACTCGCCTGAAATCAGGGTGGAAAGCACAAGGAGTTGCACAGAACGGATTGGGGGACATTGACCAGTGTGGGCTCTCCAGCCCACTGCGGCTCTAGTTTGATAATCACTCAGATGGTCAGCTTTGCACTACATGGCAAAGAAGAGTGGACAAAAGGGAGCCATGCTTTAGTTCGCCGTAGCTGAATAGACATTGCGGATGCAGTCAATTCTTGACTGGGCATTATTACATATTGCCTTGTTCGTGGATGTTTGGGAACTGCTGTATATGCCATTGTGTGTCTCAATGAATATATTCATTACCCACATGCCTGCGATCTGCTTTGAAATCAACCTCAAGACCAGTTACAGGGACACTGAGCTTTTTTGGGCTATGACAGTTTTTCTTCTCGGTAATTATAATGCCTACTTTGCATTCATGTCTTTCTTCTTCACAGCCAATGCAGCACTGTGCCTTTGTCATAAGCCATGAGCAAGTCCTTCCCTCGCTCAGAGACTTCAGGAAGATGTCACCAACCACTACAAGTCTCCCACTCACACCCGCTCATTCAAATCATCAAGCAACTCAGTCGTCTCGGCCGGTGACGCGATCCAAGCTGTTGTGCCCACGGACCTGGCTTTGAAGTCATTGCTGCCCGCGCTCAAGAACTGGTCTCCGATATGAAGTGTGTTCTCCCCAGCGATGGGCTTGTCGGGATGTCCCGCCTTGGCCGCGAACCACCGCTGGCAGACTGTGACGCCCCACGACTTGTCACCGATGTCAACGAAGACATCCCGCCCGCCGTTGAAGGCGCAAAAGGGCACCCGCCGCTCGGGCGAGTAGCCCGCCGCCTGGGCCGGGCTGCCAAGCGCGGACAGCTCAAGGATCTTCTGCACAACGAGGACTGTCTCCTCGAGGGACTCGCGCGGGATGCGGATGGTGGGGTCCGTGGGGATGATGCCGACGGCGCGGTCCTTGCGGACGAGGGTGGCGGGGAGGTTGAGGGTCTTGACGCAGTCGAGCAGGGCGGCCTCGGCGACGTCGAGGAGCGCGGCGATGTCGGCGTCGGACCACGCGGCCATCTCGGGGGTCAGCCACTGCTCGCGCGGGACCGGGGCCAGGAGGTGAGGGGAGGAGGGCGAGTACTCGAAGAGGTAATTTGCCTCGCCGCCCATGATGACGATTGACTCCTTCTGCTTCGGTGTCAGGGTTTGCGAGGCGGAGATGGCGTCGAGGAGACCGTGCAGGCGGGCGTAGTAGCGGTCTGCTGTCGTGTAGCCTGCTGCTGTTACGATGCCAATTTTGATGTCTTTGTGGAGGAGGTCTGTGGGGGGGAGGGGTTTTGATGGTTAGTTCTGCTCTTTCTCCTCAAGAAGGGGGGGGGGGGGGGGGGCATCTCACCCAGGAGACGGGGGATCAGAGGACTTGTAGGCTCCAAGCTCTCGCCATCATCGTAGAGCGTGACATCACCATCAAAGGTGGCGAGTTGCAGGGAACCCGCGGTGACGGCCATTATTTGGGCCGAGTTTAGTACGAGACGGACGTCGTTGAACGAGGGCGAGACGTAGCGTCGCGAGGAGATGAGGCGCTTGCTGTCCATGTGTCTGAAGGCTGCTTCGAGGGGCAGGCGTGTGAAGAAGGGTCCTGCGCTGGGGACGAGCATTTTCAGTTTTGATGGCAGGTAGTTTGCTTCATCTTGACGTGCAACTTGGACATTGCGTTAGCGGGCCTTGGAAGTGGTAAAAGAGAAGGAAAAGAGGACTTGCTGTGGTCATCAATCATGTGCTCTACATCGCGGAGAATCTCGGCATAGCGGCGGTGGGCTTCTTCGGCCATCCGTGCTGTGCTGATGCCTTTGGTGTCGAAGACTCCTGTGGGCTGGGAGTAAAGGACAAAGGGTACGGCGAGAAGACCTTTGATCCATTCTGTGGGTTTAAATGAGCTGAAATGTTACCTGAAACAAGATAAGAAGAAAGAGTAGGGGATTTGGCTCGGTCCGTCGAGTTCAGCTCTTGGCAAGCTTTATGATAACTTGAATCTCCCCGCCCTGATAGAAAGCGAGGGCCGAGAAGACTGAGTGAGTGTACCAGGGTACTTGCCACAGGACGGACCCACGAGGGGGAAGATGAGGTTGCCGTACCTATGAATTGGTCTCTCCTATGGGTTTTGAGAGCATCTGATGAGATGTCAGTTAATCTGGTCACATTACAGGGTCTCTGTCTACTTACACTCTACTCTGTACCTGGTCGTCATGGTGATCTTGGGTGACAGGGCAGCGAGGGAGGGGTAACTGTGCCTCTTTGAGTCGTCAAGGTCCTACTGATTAGTGGATGAAGCCGAGGGTATAGATGATCAGTCAGGTATAGTATATAACACCGTGCTGATGCTGTATAGGTTCGTTCAAGCTGTTGAGAGAACAAGGAAGGCAAGAATGTAGTCAGAGTTGACACACAAGAAGGCGAAGTGATGTTTACATGAGATTCCACAGGTGGATACCCCCACTACACGGGCCAGAATGCACCAGTGCTCAGAGGTTGGATACCGCTAAACATCTACCGGAGGCCGCCGCTACCCGCGGCCTAGGCCCGGCGCCAATCACGAATACCGCACTAGCATCTTTCCCCCGCAATCCTTGTACCTTGTGACTGTTGCGCCTGAATTAGCTTGAGAAATCCAACTGAATACGTCACCTATATATACCCTACTGAAGCCATTTCGACACGTCGTTCCATATTTAGTTATCTGATATATTATAGAATTGATCGGCGAACATTATAGCTCTTCCTCGATAGTTGTGAGGCATCCTTCACTCAGGTATAAGCCGTGTGATACTCCAAGGGAGGGAACCAAAACCAGGCTGATGAGTATTCGTTAAATTTGGCGGCGAATATGACTTAATGACCCTCAAATCCATTGATTTGCGAAGAGAGTTGTAGATGTATTGCTAAGTTTAAAGTTGTATGAAGTTTCGGAAACGTGAAAGTAACGGGCATTGACTCTAGGTTGCTGGGGTCTTTGAGTCCTTCTTCTCCGGTTTACGCCCAGTGATGACATATCTGCAGGTCATGAGCACAGGGGTTGACGAGGAAAACCTGCTAGGAGAGACTCAATTGACTTACATTGGGTAGTAAGCATGAAAGTTTTTGTTCTTCATATCTTTGCGTACGTCGACGAGGAGTATGTTGACCTCATTCCAGGTCCATTCGAGAACGCGAGTAAGGGGTGCCATAACCATGGCTTCCAAACCCTGGCTGACACTGTCATACGTCCAGGCACCAAGCTGCTTGTAGTGCTCCGCCTTGGGCCACTCGTTCATCGGCCATTTGTAAAAGCTGAGCTTGACATCGACGAACCCGATCTCGATCATCAAGTTCCTGAGAGAGGGAATGTCAACCCAAGGGCGTCCCATCTTCTCGCACGCTTCCTTGACGAGGTTGATTACCCTGGCATAGGCACAGTCTTTTGGAAAGGTATCGTCGTCTGAGAAGGGGTAGACGTCTCCTTCTTGGAGCTCAAGCCAACCACCGGGCTCGAGGTTACTGCGTTGTCAATCAGAAAGGTGTACCTCAATGACAGTTCATGTACTTTGGGGCATACTCGAAGCATTTTGTGAGATAAACTTTCCAGTCGTTGACTGCCGACGTCAAAAATCGGCTGTGGATGTATTCGAAAGGTCGTGAGTAAATCCATTCGTCTTCAAAGTCATCGATTTCGAATCTGAAGTTCGGCACCGTTCTTTGAGTAGCGTGTTAGATTATTGGTATCCTCCTCAACTAGGGAACGAACTTTGATCTCACATGCCTGGTAACGTGTGAGAAAGATCCACACCGAGGACCTGTGTACGCAATTCGTTAGGTACCAAACAGTTTGCGTTATCCACCAGCTCGTAACTTGAAGGAACTTACGTCAGCCTCAGGGTGCAAGCTTCCGAAATCAATAGCCCAAGTTCCTGTTCCAGTGCCCAAGTCAAGGACCCGGCCAACCTTGGCATCTTCGTCGCAAGGAGGAGCCAGGCCTAGCCTGTCTTTGAGGGTATAGATCCAGATTTCATGTTGCATATCTGACTGTGCGTAAGCAGAAGCACGTCGTTCTTAGACACAGGATGATGTTACCAAGTCTCTCAGCCTCCCGGGTGTCATTAGGCCAAGCGTACTCTAATAGTCGTCAGATCTAAGCTCTCACGTCGACAGCATTGCATAGCCTTACTCCCATCCTTGTAGCTGTGGTAGGTTCTTCCGTTTTCAATGCGGTAATCCAGAAGCGAACTTTTCACACTGGCACTCGACGAAGTGATGCTCTGAATCGTGAACGTTTGTAAGTATAAGTGTCGAAGCTCATTGGATGAAGGACGCGAGAACCGAAACTCGAAGAATGGCGTCCGTACTTACCTCGGTTTCCGAGCGCTGGTCCTCAGTCTAAAGAAAGGTTTAGCATTTGTCCAGGAACATGATGCCGCGAATCGATGACTTGCCTCATCTTCAGCGGCAGCGATCTGCACTTCGTGATCGGCGGCAGCCATGCTCGGGTTTTGACACTTGGTCGACCTGGTTTTTTCAAGGCGAGTTCGTAAGGCCCGTGCAATTTGTCTCGGTTATTTGAGATTGATCAAATCAAGGGGAGAAAAAGAGGGAGAATTCGGAAAAGGGCAGTTATCTCTTGTGGTGGAATAATCGTCTGGGCTGCAAACCCCTCTTCCTTCGAAACCGGGGGGAATTGCACAGCGACCAACGACCCAAACGTGCATAGGCGCCATGGCCGTCTTATCTCTTCTTAGCCATCCCTTATGGACCTGGAGAGAGCTCGCAGCAAATGGGAAGAACATTTCAAGAATGTTGGAGCAGGCGAGCGTGGTAGCAGCCAGTGACAACACGCGAACGACATACCGAATTTGGCACCTGCCCAGCCCGGCAAATGCTGCTGCAAAAACTTATTGCCGCCTAAGGCGAACGCAGGGCGACTGAAGTCTTTGAGCTATACCGAGGCCAAAGTATGTAATCGACAGATCCAGCGCCCCGTATCTAGTCCATCTCTCTGTTTCCAACGGAATGCACTCCGTGACGCGGCCCGCACTCTTCTTCTTCCATGGGCACGTTCAAACATGTTTCGGCGAGACCAATCGAAATGATGGCACCGAATACGACCATAGTTCAGCGTCAAAGATGGAGTCTCGAGGCCCATTCCCAAGTTCACTCAACCGCAAATGCATGCGTACAGAGAAGATGTCTAGATCATTCGCCCACCTCACTCAAAGACATGAACTCTGCCATTCTCTCCTGTCATCCCATAAGCACTTGATGGGTTAACCCCTATGAAGCTTAAGGAAGTATACTCCCACCTAATTCGCCACTCCATCTGAAGTCCACTAAACCTACTCAACTAGCCCGGACTCCCACGAACGGATTTTCAGCCATACCACTGCATCCGCACCACCACTCTGGCCATTATAAACATCGTACCCTTCAATTCCTATCACATACGACTATACCTACTGGAAAACTCGGGATCCCGTCCGCTCTCCCATAGATAAGCCAGTGAGGGCTAGAGTAGTAGTCATATAGGTGACAACTAAGGAATGCCTGGTGTTGAATATATATGTATCTGTTTGCAGTCTTTTCTCTCATTTTTCAGTGGGCATCTTATGACGGCCCATTAGGCATATTGGCGCGCAATTTTACCACCCCCAGGGCGTAGGCAGAAATGGGGTTGCCGTAGTCCAGCCCGAATCCCGTCGTTACGTAGCCAGTTTCGCCTGTGGCCTGTACCTCACCCTACCCCTCCACAAAAGCTAACCTTACCTCTATTTACTTTTAAGTATATAGACTAGTTTTATTATTATAGTAATATATTAAAGATATATTAAATATACTTGAAATATATTTTTATTTTTATTTAAAAAAATAAGAAAAATATATATTATATAAAATAAAATTAAATAATAATTAAGTATAATTAAGTAAAAGTAATATTAAAAGTTATAATTAAATTAAATATTTAAACAAAAACAATTATTATATTTAAAAATTAAAATATATATTTTAAATATATTTAAATTATATTATAAAAGTACTTAATTATAATATATATATATATATATATATATATATATATTCTAACTTTTTAGAGACTAGCTACCCTCACTTAACTGCGTATAGCGTGGCGGCGCGCCTACATAAGGTGGTTTATTGCTGTGGAGGGGGGTAAGATGAGGTTTTGCGAAGGGGTAAGGTGAGGTGTAAACCGCCGTGTAAGGTGCGCCGGAGGCTGCGTCACAGGAAAAGGAGGCAGGCACAGGGCTTTCGGGAAAGGGGGTATCGTGTCAGGTGCGCCGGAGGGGCACTGGGGGGCACCAGAAGTGGGGCGGTATCACGGAAAAGGACCGCACACTAACTCACGATATGCGGAGGTCCCTTAAATGACCAGCTAGGGGGGGCCATGGCATCAAAAGTTCCTTTGCTGATATGAACATGTTCGTGCTAATGACTTGGTTGCCCATGAGGGGCAACTGGGCGAAAAAAAAGAGTGCATACTTTTGAATTCGCACCCCACTCACTACTATACAACACCACACTATAAGCCAATTAACCCAGACTTTCTATAACTAAAAAAATAGCTACTATACTATTTATTTATCTTTTAATATAATAATATTTCTTGATTTTTATAGTATTAAGTAAATCTAGTTATTTATTATTTTTAGCTTTAAATTATTCTATAACTCTTTAATAATATTATAAATAGTTTTTATATTTTAGTATAAGTACTATTATAGAGTCTCTTATAAGCCTAGTTATATATTTCTTAGTAAAAGAGATATTTAGGCTTTAAATATAATTAAGAAATACTTAAAATTATAATTCTTATTTTATAATTATATAGAGTTCTTTTACTTTAAACTATAGTCTAAATTATTATTCTCTTTAAAATTAAAGTTATACTATTTATTATAAGTACTTTTAACTTATTACTTATTATATAACTTTAAAATCTAGTTAATATAAGTAGCCTAGCTTATTTTACTATTATTATTTATAGGAACTTTATATTAAATAAAATTAAATTTAAAGTTATAATTAATAGTTATTTAATAATAAAATCTTTCTTTATTTTTCTTTTTAGGCTTTTATTACTCTTAGAAATAAAAGAAATAGTTATATATACTCTACTTATAAGTAATATAAATATAAACCTTATTAATAAAGTTAAAGTAATACTTATTAGAGAAAATAATATTTTCCTAGTTTTTTAATACTAATTACTAAATAAGAGCCCTCTTAGTATAAATAATATAATAAGTAGTAACCTCTTTATTAATATAATTAATAACTTAAATAATATATATATAAGAAATTTTAACTTTAAAATAGTAATAATAATATAATCTATAGTATTAATATTAAGTTCTACCTTAGTAAGTATATATATAAGAAGTAGAGTCTTAGTTTTAAATTCTTTTATATTATAGAGCTCTTTAATAGTATTAAAATTAGCCTTATTAAATTTCTACTTTTAGCTCTGGGTTCTAGTCTTTTTTAAGTTATTATAGAAAGTATAGTTAGTCTCTTTGTAGCTAGTATACTTAAATACTTTAAAAAAGTAAAAGAGATCTCTTATAATATAGAGAAGTCCCTAGTATTCAAGATATTTATATGCGCTGCGAAGTTGGGCTTTTTAGTGTATTTAACTTTGGGTGGCCAATTAGTGGCGGTGGTAATGGGGGGAAAAAGGGTGGTGGGTGGGCGCATGGGTGGGTGGTGCGGAGTAGTATCCGCTCTTTTTTTTCGCCCAGTTGAGGGGTTCTTCTTACCAACAGACCCTTGTGCATGTGTGAACAAAAGTCTCAACAACGATGCCTCCGGGTATCATTCTCCCCTGTTCCGCACTATGTAGCTCCGCGCCCACAGGGACCAACTGCAGCAGGCGTAACGTGTCAGGGGTGGCCTGGGCAGTGCCCCAGGCATTCCTACAGCATGTCTTTTCACTCATTGACAAGGCAGACAGACAGTACATGTATGGGAGATATATCTGTTGTGTACTGAAGTATGTCAGACTTCGTCTTTGAGCAGGAGAGCTGAAGATCAGAAGACCTTCCTTGGAGCAGATTGCTCATGCCTCACCATGTTTCACACGTCTTTTCAGAGCAATTGCGACTACCCTGCGGCCGCCAACTCCATGTACGTGGAGCTTCCCGATGTTCGTAAACTCTCCATCAATATGTCTGCCAAGCTACTGTGTGGCACCAAGCCAAGCCAAATATCTTGGCTGGCCTGCAACCGTGAGACTTGGTAACTAATACTTTTCAGTACAAACTGGCTTCTGCGGTAGACACGTGGTGTGCAAACCAAGGGCTGGGCGAAGGGAAAGGCCATTTGCCCGAGAATGTGTTTGATGCAGACCTGCCCACTTATCTTCCCGACGACATCACAACAGCCGGCTACGGTGCGGTAGAGGAACATTACAATGGCGACTATCAGCTCGAGCTCGACCTCGGGGACGACTTCAACCTGCAGTCCAACATACCATTCGACATGGCAATATCCGGTGGCAGCGCTAGCTCGGATAATAGCGAAGTCATTTATGCCGCCGATTGGGTGCGCGCTGCCACTGCGGACTTCCATGCTAATCCGGACGAGTCACACCGACGCGCAGCGACCGATATAGACGGCGATTGGGTCCCCGAGGACGTCTATCAAATGGGCTACCAGGACGAGCACGGCGATTGGCGTTGTGGCCATGCTGGATGCCGATCCCGCACCGTGTTCGAACGGGCCTGCGATCTCCGGAAGCATCACTCGACCCATATCAAGACCTTCTTCTGCACGCGCCCCGAGTGTGCATCCTCGGGCGTTTGTTTCGCGTCCCAAAAGGACTACAAGCGCCATCTGCGCTCCCACGACCCGAGAATCTCCTGCCCAGACACCTCATGCAGCAGGGTCTTTAGCCGGATGGACAACTTAGTGAGTGTGCGGCGTGGTTTCGCTGTCATTTCCTTCCTATCAGTCCCCCTGACACACTCCAATGGCTCTGTTTCTCAGCTGCTGACAGCATTCTCTGGCGTAGAGGAACCATTTCATCAGGATGCATCAGCGAAAGCAAAACACGCTGTTCCCTCGGCCGTGCCGAAACAGGGGTAAAGCGGCTAGCCATCACTCACAGGCTAAAAAAAGGTCTTGAAAATGACAGTGCAAGGCAGCTCACCAGCTCGAGTCTTAGGGCATCAAACTTATGCTCCAGAGATGGTTCTTGTGGTGGTAAATTGTCATGCTTGACTATTACAGACGGGAGAAAGCCCAAATTTGATCCCAATATGTTCTGAACTCCTCCATTACGCCCGCCGGCTGGCACATTACGAGAAGCACCTTGAATGTGCTCAAACACTGGCTGTAGTGGATTAGGCAAGCAAACTTGATCACATGAACAAGATCACAAGATACAGAAATAGTCAAGATAGATGTTGCGTTACTGCTTACATACAATCGAACACATCTTGAACCAAAACCAAGGTTCAAATGCAAATTGATACAGGAACACAAGATGTATACAACCCCTCAAACCGACCACTGGCTGCCCACGTGCAAGTTCGGTGAGGGAATCAATCAGCGTGGCCCGGCATGATTTGCACATCTCCCGGGAACGACTGGTACGCGTGCTCTTTGGTCCAGTGAGTGAGGGCGTCAAAGTTATTGCACACGCGCATGCCACCGTCGCCGGGATACTTGTCTTGCTGCCGCTTGTAGATGAGCGTGCCATCAGCGTGGCAGAGGATCTGCTGGCGGACGATGTCGACGCAGTGCATCGTGTGGTAGTATGTCGCGTCAGAGAAAGAAAATTTCGGATCCTGATGGGCCTTGATAATGAGCGACCTCAGCTGGCTCTGTCGGTTTTCGATTTGCACGGTTAGAGGTTTTAACAACATTTCGACAAGTTAGGCTTACAAGGCAGTGGAGCTGGTGGAAAGCAGACACGAGATAAATACTCTTGGAGGAGTCGTGGAAAGAGCGCGCAGATTGGACAAGATCCAGGGCTTTGACTTCATCATCGTTCAGGGCCACAATGCCGTCACCCTCTGGGGAAAAAGTCACCGTTTGCTACATTCGGCAGGAAATGGGAATGCAAGGTTTTGTGCTACGTACCAGGAAATAACCCTTTCCAAAACTGCGTCGCGATGGTAACGTTGTGATTCAGGAAGTTGTCGTCGTAGTCCCAGTAGGTGCGAACAACGGTGTCGGGATAGCTCTTCCCGGTCGACGTCTTGACTATTTTTAGATGCTATCAGCATGTTGATCGTTCATTCAGGTATTTTCCAAGGTGGCCAACGGAAGTATGGTGGCGGCTTCTGCTCGCGAGGCCGGTTGTGTATCTCTAAAGCGACAGAAGCGGTGGTGATAGACAGCAGCAGGATCAGGAGCACGACCAGCGCCCACAGCGCTACCGAGGTTCTGCTGTAACCGCGCGCGATTGTGCGGGTGCGCACATTGTCGTCCAGGAATGATTCAGCTTCCTCGCTGCAGGATGGCTGCGAATCGGTCCTGTCGGGTGCGAGTTCGTAGCGGAAGTCTCTCTGCTGCTTTTCCATTGCGAAGTTGAAATGTGACTTGCGAATGCGCAGTCGGTATATCGTGAAGACAACGAAAGGGAAACGGCGATTCAACGAAAACGCGAAGTTCTTGGGAACAGAAGTAATTGGCGACTGATATGCCAAAGACAACATGGCTGAGAACAAGAGGGCATTTTTCACAGCTATCAAAAGGATAAGTATGGGTTCGTCCCATGGAGCCGGCATCCTTGAGTTATGGGTGGCCTCACCCCTAATAACATCTACATACCTCACCACATGATGAGTTGTTTAGCTAGGCTGGTTCTTTACGTTTTTGCTGGCCGGCTAGTACGTGAGGCCACCAGTCCCATGAGGCGGGCTCGCTCGTTGCTTTATTATAGGTACCTCAATGTAGGAAGCAGTTCACCTAGGAGGAACCGTTCGATCATGTACAAAAGGCTTGATCATGTCAGCCCGAATTTGTTGACTATAAACAATCACAACATTCACAACAAAATCATCAATAGCAACAACCATGATGGCAAACCAAGTCGAGGTTGCGAGACCTAGTGGCCTGATCCAGCCTCTGTCAAAGTACACAGCCAGTATCACTGTGGAGGCGGTCGACGATGTGCCCATCAAGACGCAGGCAAAGGCCCCATCACAGAAACCCGTACCACGGATCTGGCACCTTGAAGATGGGTTCGCCATGGCTGCCTTGAAGTCGGAGTGGTACAAGTCACTGTTCGCTATCCAGAGCACATTCTTCCACGCCTCCATCGACTTCTTCCGCGTCCCTGAGCTCGACTACCGGTACCTGCTGGTGCCTCTCACAACCGGCAGCATCAGCTCTCCCATGGGCCTCGGCTCCGACTCGCAGCCCGTCTCCGTCCAGCTGCACGGCGAGGACACCTACCTAGCCGATTCGCAGCAATTCCTCCTCGAATACGCCCTTCGCTACGATGATGTGCCGGGCACCTACTACGTCGGCACCAGCTGCCGCGGAGAGGACCACGACAGCACGCATCTTAACCAGTTCTGCCACGTCGAGTGCGAGCTCAGGGGCGGCCTGGAGGCGGCAATGGATGTCGCGAACAAGTACATCATCTCCCTCACGAAAACACTGTTGGAGAAGCACGGCGAGATCATTGCGGCGTACGCCGGCTCGACGCGCCACATGACGGACCTCCTGGAACTCGCTGCCCAGGGCGGCGGACGTTTCCCCACAGTAAAACTGGACGAGGCGCTCGCATTGCCCGAGATGAGGGACGGCCAGGGTGTCACTTGGGACTACACAGTGGCGGGACGTCCCGAGTGCGGGCGCTCGCTGACGCGACGGGGCGAGCAGGCGCTCGTGAAGCGCTTCGGCGGTGCCTGCTGGGTCGTAGAGATGGACCACCTCGGCGTGCCTTTCTACCAGGCCTACGCCGATGGGTCGCAGCGAGGCAAGGCCCGCTGCGGTGACTTTTTGCTTGGACTCGGCGAGGTTGTTGGCTGCGGCAACCGCCACACGACAGCCGACGAGGCCTTGGCCGCGCTCGACCAGCACGGAGTCGACCCTGCCGACTACAAGTGGTACGTCGACATGCGACAACTGAAGCCACTCGACACTACTGGATGGGGGATTGGGTCGGAGAGATTCCTCAGCTGGGCCTTGCAGCATGATGACATCCGGGACATCCAGCTACTACCAAGGCTCAAGGGGCTGACCTGTGCGCCTTGAAATGGCACGGTCTTTCTGGGGAAGTTCTGGCGTGTTTCTTCGGTCTTTTTTCTTTCCCAAGATATTCAGAACTAGAATTAATGCGCCTGATTATGCTACGACGCCCGCCAGCTTTCCGTGTGTGCCTCATCGAATATGAGTGGCTGCGTATGACGTATGCTTCATGTCACTGATGTGCCCCTATTGACAGCCCTTCTAATCCCATCTGGTGTGCGTCAACTTCAGACTGCACTATGTACAGGTGGCGAGAACGTAATCAGTGCAAGGAAGGGAAGGGCGCAACCGCCAAGCCAAGTCCCGGAAATTCTCAAGACCACCCACGCAGGGTGATGAGCTTGTTGGACTGAGTCCCGTCACGCTAAGGATTATCTTTCTGCGGTTAACATCTTTCCTCCGTCACCCCGGAGATAATAAGGAACAGGGGTGCGTGATAAATAATGGCCCCTGCCTTGTTGCGGATCCCCCAGCGCCAGGATGCATGCATCGACCGACACGGAGACATTCGCGGCCTATACCTCACCTTACCCCTCCACAAAAGCTAACCTTACCCCCATCCACTTTTAAGTACACAAACTAGTTATATACTATTATAGTAATATATTTAGAGTATATTTAATATATACTTTAAATATATTTATAATATATTTAGAAAAACTTAAGAAAAAATATATTTTATAAATTAGGATAAAATAAAAATTAAATAGAGTTAATAGTATTAATTATAGGAGTTAGAGTTAAATTAAATTAGGGTTATATAAGGGATTATTTTATTTAGAATTCTTAAATATATTCTAAATATATTTAAGTTATATTATAAGAGTATTTAATTATAATATATATATAAATATATTCTAATTTTTTAGAGATTAATTACCCCCCCTTAATTAAGTATAATATAGTAGTATAACTATTTAAGATAATTTAATAGTCTATATCTCACTTTACCCCCCTATAAAAGCTAACTTTACTATTATAGGCTATACTTAAATAATATTAGCCTAGGCTTTATTTATACTTACTTACCTAGTCCCCACTCAGTGCCCCTCTAGTGGGCCCCTACTAGGCCCTTTATATATAAACTTTTTATCTATTATAGGAAACTTCCCTTTCCCTCTATTAAGCAACAGTATAGCCAGCAATCATAGTACAAAGTACAAAACTAATTAATTAATATATAACTAACTAATATACTAAAAAATAGCACATACACTAAGAAAAAGGAGATTATATAGAGCCAATATAAATATCCTATATTTAGGCATAAATATATACCTCTAAATATCCATCTTATATATCTCACTTATAGTAATATAGGCCTAATATACCCCCTTAAACCTTAAAATAAGGCCATCATAAAGTCTATACTATAATAATTATACCCACATCCATTATTCCTACTATAAACCCATTCTAAGGCCAACTACTATACTTATAATATATATATTCTATTATTATTTAAGTCTATTATAGAAATCCCCCCTTAAATTAAGCTTAAGGTATTTAATTAAATAATATAGCCCACTACTTAATTAAGTATACTTAATTAAAAGAGCTAATAATTTAACCTAAAGTCTTAAGTTTAATTTAGGGTTATAGATTTCTACTAGCTACTATTTCTTAATACTATTAAAATATAAATTCTAACTACTTTAACTATAAAATTAAGGATTATATATTTATAAGTTATTAATAAAGTTTTCTACTTATTAAAACTTTAGTCCCCTAACTTCTAAGACCTCTTATTAAAGTAATACTTATTTAAACTAAATATAAATCCTAGAAGGGGTCCTAATTTCTCTTTTATTATTTTAATATATATTATATAATAATTTATATTATTAAAATATAAAACTTTATAATAGAGAGCTTTATTATAGAGTAAAAATATTAGACTTATAAACTTAAATTATATAAAAGAGAATTAAGTAAATATAAGAAAATCTTATAATTAAAAAGGATTTTATAATTAAATTTTATTTTATTTTATAGCCTAGAATTAGGTAATTTAAATAGTATATTTTCTAATTATAAAAGGTATCTCTTAAGTATTATTTTTATTAATTATAGCCCTAATATTTATTATACTTAACTAGGCTATAAATTAACTCTAGCTTTAGACTAGAAAGGCCTTTATAAACTTATTAATTACTATTTTATTTATTTTAACCTATTTAAACTTAATTTTACCTTCTTTAATCTCTTATTATATTTATAAATTATTAATATTAATATAATATAATTTACTAATTACTTAAAATTACTTAATAATTAATAATTAGAGGGTTTAAGTATTATTATAATATATATAAAAATCTTTATTAAACTTAAGTTAAAACTTATTTATAAGTTAAATAATAGTAAAATACTCTTTTATAGTACTAAAGAGGGCTACTAATTCCACCTTAGTACTTAAAATAATAACTTAGTACTATTTTAATAACTTCTATAAAATTAGTCCTTTAAATAATATTATTATATAGCCCTAAGTACTCTTATAAGTAATACTATTATTAATAAAGGAGGTATCCAAAGTATAAAAGAGAAATCCCTTATTTTTAGTATTAAATTTAATTACTAAGTACCTTATTTATTATAAATATATAAAGTATTAATTAACTACTTTATAATACTTAATAAATAAATTTATAAAGAACTTTATTAATTTTAATAATATTCTTATAATATTTAGTTAAATAATTATAGTTATATAGTTAATAAATCTAGATTTATATTAATATAAATAAATCTTATTATTAGAGACTTACCTAGAATTAGGGACTAACTTATTAAATATTATAGGGGTTATTATTATTTATAATGAGATTATATTACTAATATTAAACTTATTATAGATTTTCTTAATATACTTATTAAAATAGAGCTATAACTTATATTATTAATAATCTTAAATAATTTAAATACTTAGGAATATACTTAATTTACTTATTATTATTATTTTATAAGTTAACTTAAATCCATTAATAATAACTCTCACCTTGATATAATCTCCCTTTAAGAAAAAAACTATAATATTATCTATAAATATAAAAACTAATATATTACTTATAATAAAAATATAATTATCTTTATTTAATAGCTTAGTATTTAGAAGTTATAAAGTTATTTTAAGACTTTATTATTATAAGAGAGGTAATTATTAGAGACTATATAGAGCTTTTTAAAGTATAAAGTATTTACCTAGTTTATTAAATCTAGGAGGGTAATAAATATAAATAATCTTATTTAATATTATATTTATAAAAGTATTTATAGTATTAAGTTAAATTAATTTAAAGTTAAACTTTACTATAATTATTATAATACTTCTAAATAAGTATAAAATAAGTATTAATATATAGGTATTAAGCCTATTTTCTAGTTAAAAGTCTCCCCTTATATAAATTCTTACTTTAAATTTCCTTAAATAACTATACTTATTAAATTTATATATAAATACTTATTTAAAGGGAAGGATTTAATATTCCTTTTTAATATCCTTAAGTTTAATAAATTTAAATATTCCCTTATTCTAAATAATTTAATATTTAATATTCATTATAATTAGCTACTTATTCTAGTATTAATATTTCCTTATTATTATATAATTTATAGGGACTAATTAAAGGTTTTAGTAATAAATCTTACCTAAGTCTTCTACTAAGGTATTTTTTTAATTCTTATTCTTAATTATATTTATTAATAATAGGAAATTAAATTAATTTAGGGAAGTCTCTCTTACTTATTTTCTTACTAATAATCTTATAATAGTACTTAACTAATAATTAACTTATTTAACTAGAATTCTCTAATTAAATAAGGTATTATTATAGGAACCTCTAGGCCTTTCTCTCCTTATTATTATTAAATAAGAAATTAAGTTATCTACTTACTCTAGAATTTTAATTAACTTAATAATTTATTATTACTCTTAGGTAATATTTATCTCTTTTACCCCCTTAATTTAACTAGTTAATATTACTAATTATTCTCTTAAGGGTACTAAGTTTAGTAGTTATATATTAGTATTTAACTTAAATTAACCCTCCTTAAATAATTAAAGATTAATTTTATAGAATTACTTATCTTTATTCCATAGGATAGAGTCTATTAATAACTCTTCTATAATTAGGTCTAGGTTCTTAACCTTAAATTACTTAAATATAAACTAAAATTCCTATTAATATAATTAGCTAGTATTCTTAATTCTTAAATTATATATAATATTCTTATTAAAAGTAATATTATAAGTTTAAAGAACTTTACTTAATAGAGGTACTTAAATTTAATAAATATTAGTACTATTATAACTATAGAGATAATTAATATATACTCTTAATAGAGTCTTATTTATATACTACTTATTCCTTTTATAGGTTTTTATTAATAAATATACTTAATATTTATATCTCTTAAAATAACTAACTTATAAGAACTTTACTTAGTAATAAGAGATATTTAACTATTTATTAAGCTAATTATTAATAAGACCTTCTAGAGTCTTCTATTTATAGTAGTAATAACTTAACCTATTTACTAGGTAAATTACTATTCTAATAAGTTCTAGTACTATAAATTTAGGAAATTATAATTAATATTTTAGAGATCTTATAATTATAAATATAATCCCACTATACTTCTTAGTAGAATTCTAAGTACCTATATAATCCACTAATTTTTTAATAAGTATTCCTTCTATTACTACTTAAATATTAAAGGTATTCCTAAGAACTATATCCTAATTAAGTTAAATAATAAATACTATAATACTATATTATTATTTAAGATAAGTAATAATTTTCTATATTACCTAGAGGCCCTCCTTCCTAGTTCTTAGAGTTTATCCCTAAATAAAATCTAACTATTAATTTATAAATAATAGGAAGTACTTCTCTCTATTATAAGTATTACTTATAAAAAAGAAATTAATAATAATATAATTCCTTAGTATTATAAATTAATAATTAGGAGGTCTCCTTAAGATTTATTAAATTACTTTACTAATTATATAAACTTTATATTTATTCTTAGTAATCCCCTTTAATTTAATACTTATAATAGTCTTTATTATTTATTCTAGGCCTCTCATATTTAAGTAGCCTAGTTTTTTATATTATAACTAAACTTTAACTTTTAAGAATTACTTATTCTTAGAGAATTTAAACTTAGTATATAATTAATTATTACCTCTAATATTAAATTAAATTTACTTAGGTTCCTTCTCTTTTTCTTCCTAAGAATAATACTTAATAATATATTATTCTAATTAATAAGGAGTAAAATAGAGGACCTCTCCTTTTTTATTTTCAAGGCCTAGGATTTTAGTAGTAAATATAAAGTCTTTATTCTAAAGGACCTTTACTAAGAATAATATTATTAAGTATAATAAATAATACTATATATTTAAAATTAATATACTCTTCTTTCCTATACCCCCTTAATTAAGTTTAATTTTTATTTTATTAACTACCTCTATAATAATTATTCCTCCTCTTATAAGAA